>MU863624.1:1836569-1944590 GCA_033575675.1 Parathielavia hyrcaniae
GGGGGAGGGGGAAAGGGACGGGGAGGGGGATGGGGAGAAGAGTGCGGCGGAGCGGGCGAAAGAGATCAATGCCTTGGGGGGCAACGTGCTGGTCAATGACGAGGGCGAGGTGGTGGATAAGAGGCAGCTGTTGAAGGGCGGGCTGAATGTGGCGGCCAAGAAGAAGACCGAGGTGCGGATGGAGAGGGAGAGGCAGGAGAAGGCGGCGGCAGCGGCGGCGAGGACGGGGGCTGCGGGGCAGGCCAAGGGGGTGTATAATTCGGGCGGGAAACAGGCCATGCGCGAGCGCCAGTCGAGGATGCTGGCGGCACAGCTGGAGGAGACGCTCAAGCGGTCGCGGCAGGAGGAGGAAGAGGAGGCTGCCAAGGTGCAGCTTGCGAGCAAGAGCCGCAAGACCGAGGCCGACATCTCGAGCGCCAAGGAGAGGTATCTTGCGAGAAAGAGGGCTGCGGAGGAGGCCAAGAAGAATGGGTTGGAGGTGCCATAATACAGGTTGGGACCTGTTAACATTGTGCTTGTTCGTGACAAGACCCCCGGCGGTCTTTTGGCAGTAATAGACATGCTGTTGGTCGCCCTCCTCTACTACCCCCTCTTGTACAAAACAGCCATCCGTGCCTCCCGCGCGGTCTAACTCCATCCCGGTTTACTATCCCCCCATCGTACAGTTACAACTGATCCTATCAATGCGTTTTACTCCTTCGCCTGTTGTTTCGAGTGGTAGGTATGTTGTACAGCCTGACGGTCCTTGCGTCCTCTCATGTGCTCTAAATCGCCTGGTTGCCGACTTCCTGCTGTATCCTCCGGATGTATGTCAAATTGACCTGGTTCCACGCCGCCATGTACTTTTCCATGCATTGTGTGAGACATGTCTCTTCGCTGCTCGAAAGGGATGAGCCGGGCTTGGGGACGCAGCGTTCGAAGCACTTCCTGTTGATGTTCTGGGGAGCACGGGTCAGTTTGAGTCTTCGGGAGCAAGTCGGTCAGGTACACGGGTGAAGTTTACCTCCATGAGGGTCCGCGCGTTGACCGAGTTGGTCGTCTGGAGCGCTTGCCGGATGATCGCCTTCTTGACTGCGTCCGAGTCCATGATTGCGGTGGGCAGAGAGGGATTGAAGCTATGAATTGCTGTTTGTTGAGTCTTCGATGTCGCTGTGGAAAAGTCCCAAGCTGTGGCGCATGCCTTGGTAACCTGGAAGTGAGGCTGGTGCGTTCGAGAAAAGGATCGAATTTGGAAGGTGGTGTCGTTCTTGCTCCACAAGGCTCGGACAGGGGTAGCTTGGCGAGGCTGGACTGCTGGGGCCACTCACCGGGCTGCCCGAAAAGGCCAGCTAAGGGAAACGGTCAGGGTCTTGTGAGACCTCAATGGCTTGCGACTTTGAACCACCACCCATACCCAGCGCCAGGCTTGCTCTCGGCTCAGCATTCCGAACGGCCATACACCGCACTCGTTCGGGCATTTTTCTTTGATTCTCTTTTTCCTCTGTTTGCGCAATTGGCCACGGCCTCCATTACATCTCACACGAGTCGATCCCTTTCCCTTTTCGTTCTCTCGATCCATCGACACCGCGGCGCAATGTTGAAGTCGACGCTGTCGGCCTTGTGGCTGGCCACGCTTGCTTGGGGGCGGCTTCAGGCGGAAGATTCTGGGGATAATGTCAAGAGCATAGGGGTGCGGTGTTCCATGTCGTGATTTGTTTGGAACGGCAATGCTGACGACCATGCCTAGCTGCGAACACACACCCTCGTTCAGGTGCGCATCCCTCTGCAGACCGCCACCTTGCGACGGAGATCGAACTGACAACCCCTCTAGCCATACCTGGACTCTGACATGCAAAGTCGGTGGTACGACTTTGGAGGCGACACAATCATCCGCACCGACCAGTAAATCCACCCTCTCTCAGCCCACGCACGGCGCTCTCTAACACGGCCTTTCGCAGGTATATCCGCCTGACCTCCGACCACCCTTCACAAACCGGATGGCTCTTCTCCAGGGTGCCATTGACGGCGACGAATTGGGAGATTGAGGTGGAATTCAAGATTCACGGCAAGAACCAGCTGTATGGCGACGGCTTCGCCATGTGGCTCACGAGGGAGCGCGGGAAAGTCGGCCCCGTATTTGGCAGCGCCGACAACTTCGAGGGCCTGGGCATCTTCTTCGACACGTACAAGAACAACCGTCCCGGCGTCGTGTTCCCCTACGTCATGGCCATGGTCGGCGACGGCAAGACCTCGTACAGCAAAAACACGGACGGCAAGGAGAACGAGTTTGCCGGTTGCTCGGCCAGGGGCATCCGGCAGGCCAGCATTCCGACCAAGTTCCGCTTGACCTACTTCCAGGACAAGTTTCTCAAGCTGGAGTTACAGTACAAATCCGAGAGCGAGTGGACGCTGTGCTTTGAGACAAACCAGCCGCCCGCGATCCCCCAGGTGGCCTACCTCGGATTCAGTGCCGAGACGGGCGAGCTGAGCGACAACCACGACATCATCTCGATCAACGCCAAAAACCTGTACACGGCCCAGCCGACCGGTCGGCCGACTCCCGGCAGTGGCAGAGGCAAGAAGTCGGCGTCCAAGGAGGGCGGCAGCTGGACCTGGTTCTTCATGAAGATCATGCTCTTCTTCCTCGTCGTCGGCGGCGGCTATGTTGGGTACACCGCGTGGAGAGCGAACAACAAGCGAAGCCACCGTTTTTGAGGAGGGGGCCGGGACGGGCTTGAAAAATGGATAGTGATGACGGTCAACGGTCAGAAACCCCAAAGATACCAGGATTTCCGCTGTTCTGCATGGGGAGTAGGGAATATGTGTTTGCGCTTTGCGCTGCCACCAGCTCACACGAAGTCACTTGCTCTTGTACTATCCAGGTTGTTTTCAAGCTCTCTGATGAAATCCAACACATACGGTACAGCGGTTTCTTTGAAAACACCCCGATCGCAAGCCTGTTGCGCGACATCTTTACGCAAGGCAAAAGGGGTTGGCAGTCAGCTCCAGCCGACTTTCATCACGCCTCGGTGCCACAGTACGGCCGCCGAACCGGGGCTGACTGAGAGAAGGTCTAAAGCGCCGCCTACGGTGTGTAGACCGATGCACGTGTTGGGACTGTGATTCTTTGATCGACCACTTTCGTGACCGCAGGACGCTCCCGACTATTTTACTTACACAGTACCCAGACCTGCCTCGTATCAGATGCCGCCTGGGTCGCGAAACAGATCTCCGGCCGATGACGATTTGGACCAGCGCACGATCACGAGCTGATCCCTGTCCCTGCGGGGACTACCCCACTTCGGCCCCTCCTGAAGCGACTCGGATTCTGCAATCCGTGAACACTCACAGGATTGGCTTCAACATGCGCTGCATCAAGGGCGAAAAGAGGTGAATTACCATACCGTTTCGGTTCCTCGGTAACAGCGAGCCAATTTCGTTCTGTTGTAGAAAACTCGCAACACAAATCTCCTTGCTGGTCGACAATGCAAAAGAAACCTTGCAGTAGTTCCTTAAGGCTTAAAGGATGATGAAAACGGGCAGCATCGGAGCTGATGAGAGAAGGCAGACCTGCAGCACCTCAGCTGTCAAGCGATATTGCCAAGGCCACTGCAGACAATGACCTGCTCCACAAGGGCCGGGGAGCCCCTCCAGCTCTGCCCGCCCTCTGGGTCAATGGCGTTCCCTCCACCATGACACCATCCCTCCTTCAAGTACCGGACAGTTGCTTCTTGACCTCGTTGGCATCAACCTTACCGCTGCGTTACCGTCTCCAATATTGGTGTACCGCGCTCCAGATACTGTGTAGCTGACTGATAGCATCCGTTGCTCACTTCGCATGCCACTTGCTTGGACAACGAGTTGCTGAAACGGACGGAGGCCTTCGGGATTCCGAAATCCTCCCGTCGAACCCAATCCGTGCTTGTGAGCCTACTGTGTAGGAACAGCCACGCAGTCTTGTTTCTCTCTTCGATCCGTTGCACCGGTTCCTCTCGGCCAGCCAATCCATTGGTCCATTGTCCCTCTTTGTGCCGCTGCGGTACCTAGGGCTTTGGCCGTTCGCGGAGCTGTTGCGTGTTGCAACCTCGTTCGCCAACCCCGGCTCACCATTCTCAACCGCGCGACAGTCAGTACAGCATCCCCCCGGCCGCGAGTTCTACGGCAATCCGCTATCGGGAGTTTTTTCAGCAATTAATTGACACCGCCGAGATTCAGCAGGTTGCGCGGCTCCCAACCCGGTGCCAGCGCCCAGGTCCCCGCCAGATCCTCGGCCTCACCTCCCCGCCGTGCTCCCCTCGGACGAGAGCCTATCGGATCATTGGCCCGCCCTTGATCGCTGTGCTGCACCTTGTTGCCGTCGCCTTCCTCCATACCTTTCCCTTGCTCACGCGGCTGCCCCGTTAGACGGCCCAAGGCGTTCGGTCGGCAGTCGCATCGGATCGCTTGATGCATGCCCTTGGCTTTCTGAGGAGGAAACGGACGAGGGAAGGCAACCAGGGCCCTTCATCGACAAGCACCCCGACGAGCCCCGTAACCCCGACATCAAGCAGCGGCTTCGACCTGTCCAGTGCCTCGCGCGGCTCCCGCTCCAGCGCCACGTCGCACTCTACAACCCACCGCTCCTCCGTCCCTGCTGCCGCAGAACCATACAGGCCGTCGGAAGCGGCGGCTGAGCAACAGCGACAACCAATGAATACTCTACCGGTTCAGCAGCCCTACACCGGGGTACAGCATACCCCATCTCCCGGCTCCAATCCGCAGAACGTACAACACATCTCGAACATCGTCAATCCACCGCAACACGCCGGGGCGGCCGGGTATCAGCCGCAACAGGGGAGCCAGTACACTCAGTATCCGATAAACAATGGAGGGACCCCGTCAAATCAGCCGACGGCAGCGCCACAGCAACAGCAACAACAGGAGCAACAACAGCAGCAGCAGCCGCTGCCGCCGCCGCACACCCAAGCGCAGGTCCAATCGACAGTAGTGTCAAGCGAGGCGCGGGTGACCAAGGGGAGGTACTCGCTGGCCGACTTTGACCTCCTGCGGACGCTGGGGACGGGCAGCTTCGGCCGGGTGCACCTGGTGCAGTCGCAGCACAACCACCGGTACTACGCCATCAAGGTGCTCAAGAAGGCGCAGGTGGTCAGGATGAAGCAGGTCGAGCACACCAACGACGAGAGGAGGATGTTGGCCGAGGTCAAGCACCCGTTTCTGATCACGCTGTGGGGCACCTTTCAGGACCCCAAGAACCTGTACATGGTGATGGACTTTGTCGAGGGCGGCGAGCTCTTCTCGCTGTTGCGGAGATCGGGGGTACGTTATGTGGATTGATTCGAGGACCGCGGTAACTCGGAAGGCTAACGCGGTTCCGTGGGCAGCGCTTCCCCAACCCAGTCGCCAAGTTCTATGCTGCCGAGGTCACGTTGGCACTCGAGTATCTGCACGCGCGACACATTATCTATCGAGACCTGAAGCCGGAAAACCTGCTGCTCGACCGGCACGGCCACCTCAAGATTACCGACTTTGGCTTCGCCAAGCGCGTGCCGGATAAGACGTGGACGCTTTGCGGCACGCCGGACTACCTGGCGCCCGAGGTTGTCTCCAACAAGGGCTACAACAAGTCAGTGGATTGGTAAGGCTGCAACCGAACGCTTACTTTTTCCTGAAACTTGCTAACACGTTGTTCCAGGTGGTCCCTTGGGATCCTCATCTACGAGATGCTCTGCGGCTACACGCCCTTCTGGGACAGCGGCTCGCCCATGAAGATCTACGAGAACATACTGCGGGGCAAGGTCAAGTACCCGGCCTACATCAACCCGGACGCGCAGAACCTGCTCGAGCGGCTCATCACGGCCGACCTGACCAAGCGGCTGGGCAACCTGTACGGGGGCCCGCAGGACGTCAAGGGCCACCCGTGGTTCGCCGAGGTGACGTGGGACCGATTGGCGCGCAAGGACATTGACGCGCCCTACTCGCCGCCCGTCAAGGCGGGCATGGGCGACGCGAGCCAGTTTGATCGCTACCCGGAGGAGACGGAGCAGTATGGCCAGGGGGGTCATGACGAGTGAGTTTTTCTTTTGTTTTTCTTCCCCTATCCACTTCCTCCTCTCCCTCGTTCCCGGTTGTGTGTTCCTAGTTGTAGGTGGATGTGAATGGATGGAAGGCTGACTGGCGGCTGGGGCAGATACGGTTACATGTTTCAGGACTTTTAAAGAATAACCGATTTCGAGGCGACCGGGCCAATATTACAGTTGTCCATCACATCTCCTGCCGCTGCGGTGGGCTCGGTTCCCGGGTTTGAATGGATCACGACGAAAATGATAACGAAACGGCGGGATAGGGGGGGAAGGGGTGAGGGTCTAAGGGGGCATCATAGCAAATGGCGGGCTGGTCTTGGCATGACAGAAGAAGGGAGTTGACGATGATGATGTGGATGGAATTACCGCTGAAAGCAGGCGCGTACAAAGTAGAAACATAAGACGGAAGGGCATCGATCGGTCGCTGGCGCTGTATTGTACAGATGAAATCTTGGATAGGATGGGACAGGATGGGGATAGGCAGGGTTGGGTAGGGTAGGGTAGGGTCATGATTGGAGGGGAGTTGGGAAGATGATTGATTGACAAGGAAACTGGAGGGGTGGAAAAAGAACTCGGTGTCTTTCGGCTTGCGGTGGCTTGGTCCGTGTATTGATGCACTCCATGGCTGGCTGTCTTGAATGTAGTATGTGAAACTAAAGCAAGCTCACGACCGTGGCGATGTCGGGGCAATGGCATATTGGGTAAGCCCGTCAGATGGAAATACTACAGTATAGCTCTGTCCTGACGTATTGTACAATCTATTTTCTCAGTAATTGATTATTACCTGAAGGGGGGGTCCAGTGCATTATCCCCTTTCTGCTTCGTTGTCGTCGTCGCTTTGCTGCTCGCGCACCCCAAGCTGCTGGTAGCTTACATGATAGTGCTAAGAGCTTTTGACTGGGTGGTCGAGTCAGTCAGTTGGCGCAAGGCGGGATCATCAATTGCTCATGTGCTGCCCTGTCTTTGGGGCATTGCTGGCGATGGTGCTGCTCCGCTCCTTGGGAGTCAGGCCCTGGAGTGGAGGGTGGTATGGAAGATGGTGGTGATGCTGCGATTACTTTGCTACGAGCCGAGGGAAAGGCATACTGAGAGGCCGATTTCAGTCTCTCCATACATTATGTATCGCACTCTGTGAAATGTCGCTATGCATCGGCGGCCATCCCATGGGCCATGGCTGTGTTTGTGATCGACAATGCCGGATGGTGTGAACGGGGATGCTGGGAAGTCGGTGAGTTGGATCGGTTCAGCCACCGGCATTGGTGGGCTGCTGTGGGTGGGGAGGGCTCGCTTGTTCGGATCGGCTCCCGCCTCGGTGAAGTGGGGCGTTGAGTGAGGTGAAGTACTTCGTACCTTTTCATTGTCAGTCAAACAGTGTGAAACGAAATGCACTGTCTGAATTCATGCTGTTTTGGCGCGACTGTACAGTGTGTATCTGCTCACCCACTCACGCAGCTCACCGGCCAGTGCCACGGTACCACACGCCTATCGGTGTGATTAGTCCTCCAGTGGCTGCATCGCGAGAGGCCTGCGAGATGGTGGCTGGTCACTCACGACGTTGACTCTGCGCTGTTGCGAGCGAGGCTGTGAGAATCCAGTGAAGGCATGGATTGAGTACGGAGTAGAGGTTGGTCTATCTGTGCTTTCGGTCGTCGCGTTTCTTCCATATAGATCCAAGCTGTCGATTTGGTGAAGCGGATCTGGAGGCGGAATATCAGGGTGAGTCTTGTCCCCGATTTATGTCGATACAGCCGTCGCTTACACACATTCAGAATCAACTTGCTTGTCTGGTCCAATCCCTGGAAGCACTCGAGCGCCTTGCCGATGAGACACAGCAGTCGCCACTGCTGAATATTTGGTCTCTCAAAAGCGTTGGGTCCCGTCTGTAGCAGGATCAGGGTGCAACCAGGAAAAGGGGGACCATGGACGACTACATGTTCCGGTCCTACGTGACCGAATGCAAGTGTGTGCAAGAAGAGACACAGTATCTCGAGATCTTCAACTACTCGGTGAGTTGCCCCGGCGTGTCGTAAGGGCTGGATGACGGTGAACAAAGGCATTGGATCGCATGGAGCTGCGGTCGGCGTGGGGAATCAGTGCTTGAGAAAGCTGCCGAGGGTTATGGCGACAGGGACCCGAACATGGCGACTAACCATATGTACTTGCTCAGGATTCCTCGCGCAACACCAATGAGCAACACCGCTTCCGCATGGATGAGCTGCCCACTGAATTTGGCAACTTTCTGCACCGACGGGTAAGCTACCTTACCCATACTTACCCCTGGATATCATCTTGCGGTCTTCGACTGACAGCTCAGGGCGCTTTTGAACCCCCCAAATTGCCCCCAGATGTCAAGCTGACCGGTGGCATACGGCTGGTGTGAGTTGCTCCAGGGCTGCTACGAGCTGAGCCCGCTGATTCTGATCAGGCCTATCTCGCAGCCTCCAGCTCGACGCCGACCACACCGAGACGTTTAGCCCGAGTTATATCTCCCTATCGCACCAAGACTACGAGGAAATGGTCCGCGCTTTCCACCTACCCTTCCGCGCCATCGAGAGCAGCAGCGTGGTGGGACCTTTCTTCTGGTGCGCCTTTGACCAGGACGACGACGACCCGCACTTGCGTACGACCTCGGCCTCCTCCCCAGTCCAAGTCCTTATCTGTGGAACTTGCTAACCCTTTCTCAGAAATCATCTTCCGCAAGTCCGACGTCCGCAAGAAAGGCCGCACGCGGGGCTGGGAGCTCATGCTGTCGCACTCGTTCCGCACGCACCTGACGACGGGGTACGCCAAGGGCACGCCGTCGTCGGACCTAGTCGAGAGCATCCGGCACCTGCGGGCGTGCGCGGCGCAGGTGCTGCACCCGCTGCTGCTGCCGCTCGTCGTGCTCAGCCACGACCTGTCGATGAAGAACGACGTCAAGCAGCGCAGCGCGCGCGAGTGGCTGCGCAACCTCGAGCACGCCGTCAGCATGCGCACCGAGGTGCGCGAGGAGGACAGCAAGTACGTGCGCGACGCCATGGTCGACCTGGACCAGATCAACCGCGACCTGGTCGAGTGCCACTCGCAGGTGCTGTGGAAGCGGCCCCAGGCATACCAGGAGATCATCAAGCTGGTCGCCGCCGCCATGGACCGCTTCTGGGACCGCGCCCGCGACGACCCGGCCTACGGCGGCCGCGGCGCCGAGGTCGACCGGCTGCACCGCAATCTGCTGGCCCGCCTCGACTTTTACCAGGCCAAGCTCAAGGGCATCGAGAACTATGCCCATATTACTCTCGAGCGCTTAACAATCCAACGCGCCGCCGTAAGCATGCCGTACCATCATACCATCTTATTTCATACTGATTCGATGCCCAGCTCTACAACATCATCGCCCAGAAAGAGTCCAAACTCGGCCTCCAAATGGCCGGCGAGCAGCGCCGCCTCGCCCACGCGGCCAAGCGCGACAGCACCTCGATGAAGCTCCTCTCCCTCATGGGCGCCATCTTCCTCCCGTCCACCTACCTCGCCTCCGTCTTCAGCATGTCCTTTTTTGACTTCATCCCCGACTCCCCCACCGACCAGGGAGCAGCAGCCGCCGGGGGCATCTCTTCTTCCGCCACCACCACCAGCAGTAGCAGTGGCGACAATAATACTGGTGGTGGTCACATCTACTCCCCCGTCTCGCCGCTCCTGTGGATCTACTTTGCCATATCCGTCCCGCTGACCGTCGTCATCGTCGTCGGCTGGCGCTGGTGGGACAGGCGGCGCGAGGTCAAGTACGCGCAGGAGGATGCCGACATCGAGGCGGGCATTGAGAAGATGGAGGCGCAGATCATGGCGACTATGCGGAAGCGTACGCTGAGTAAGGTGAGGACGTGGGATGTGGGGTTTGCCAAGTGAGGCGTACATTATAGGGTAGGGTATGGGAGTTCTTTTTTGAGGTGGGGGAGATGATGCGGGGAATTGGCAGAAGGAGACCTGGGAAGGTCAAGGTGCTGGTGTTTTGGGCTGTTCGCTTCACTTCTTGATGGCAAGCGAGCGAGCGAGCTGTGTTGGTCGATTAGATTCGATGACGGCCACAGCCACGCATTATGACTAACGAGGATAAAGGTGTTGATATACTGGATAATACATAATATTCTAGTCTGAAAATCTTAATCTGGTAGCTGTTCACGTACATGTACTTGGACAAGGTTGAGACGAGACCTCAAGCAGTACAGATCCTAGCAGGGAGGTATTTATTCTATGGCGCTACACTATATTACACCCCCTTCATAGATATCATACATCGTCAACGCCCCCCTCAGATCAGCGCCTGCCCCATAAACATACTCTCCTTCACCTCGGCGACGACATCCCTCCGGTCGTCCTTGCCCACCAACACAACTCCCCTCCCTCTCCTCCCCATCCGTCCCGCCCTCCCGAGCCGGTGAATGAAGTCAATCGTGGTATGCGGCACATCATACAGCACCACGTGCCGGACGGCCAGCGTGTCGATGCCCCTCGACGCCAGGTCCGTCGCGACGATGACCTTGGTGTTGGGCAGATGGCGCGTGCCGGCCCCGGTCCCGGCCTTGGCCAGGAGGGCCTGCTTGTTCTGCTCGGCCTCGTCCTTGGTGATGCGCAGGGGCTCGCTGCGGGTGAAGCTGGTGAGCATCTCGCTCTGGCGGTGCTCGGGGGTGTCACGGTGCAGGGCGACGGCGTCGATGCCCTTGGACACGAGGTACTCGGCCACCTCCTGCGTCGTCTCGCGCTCGTTGACAAAGACCATGATGCGCTTGACGTCGAGCTCGTCCTTGGAGGCGCCCTCGTGCAGGGCCGCGTCCTTGCCGATGGACCAGATGGCGTCGGCGCACGCGAGGAGCTTGTTGTTGCGGTACGGGTCGCGCGACACGTCGATGACGCCGAGCTGGACCCGGCGCGGGATGGCATGCAGGTTGGGCGTGGCGATGCGGTGGATGTTGGGGAAGTGCGTGGCCAGGTAGTTGTCGAGCCGGCGCGGGATGGTAGCCGAGCAGAGGATGAGCTGCTTGACCGAGGGCATGGCGCGGTCGACAATCCTTGACGTTTCGGGGGAGAAGGAGCGGTCGAGGAGGGAGTCGGCTTCGTCAATGACGAGGTAGTGCACTCGCGAGAGGATGTTGGGGTCCTTGTCTGCCATGGAGGCGAGGAGGTGGGGCGTGGCGACCACCATGTCGATGCCGCCGTGGCTGTACATGTTGCGCTCGATCTTGGTGGGTTTGAGGTTGGACGAGAGAGCGCGCACTTTGAGCTTGACGACGTGCGAGATCTTCTTGGCGGCGGCGACCACCTGGTCGACGAGCTCGGCGGTGGGGACCAGCACGACGGCGCGGGGCCGGGCGTGGTTCGGGTGCGGCTCGAAGTTGTCGATCCATTCCGACACGGGAGTCCCGCCGCGGCGCATCTTCTCAGCTTCTAGCCGCTGGTTGTATGCCGCCACAGCCGGGTCGGCAGCCTCGGCCACCTTGAGGGCGTTGATTATGGGCAGCAGGTACGCCAGCGTCTTGCCAGATCCTGTCTCGGCGGCCAGCAGAAACTCTTCTCTCTGCGCTTCGGTCTTCTTTGCGCTGGGAGCGGGACTGCGCTGTCCTATCTTCCGACCGAGCAGGGCTGGAACGGCCAATTTCTGAACCGGGGTCGGCTTGACATCCACCAGGCCCTTCAGGACCTCTTCGTAGATGGCGTCTCGCAACTGTGGCAGCAGATTGAACTGGTCGAAGGACTCGACGTCGGAGATGCGCGCTTTGACAACGGCACGTTCGCGGTATGGAATGGTGGTCAGGGCGCGCTGCATCTTGAGGGCCTTGAAGCGGTTGCCGTCGCCGTCGCGCGAGCCTCTATCCTTGGGTGGTTCCCTGTCGCGTGAGCTGGCGGGCGATGTTCTGGGGGCGGATCGAGGGGGGCCCCGTCGGCGATCAGGGTCGATGTTGGCAACGGTGCGGTTCGTGCCGGCCCAGGGGCCGTCTGGCCTATCGCGGGGCCTCCTCGGGACATCTGTTCGGGGACCGCGGGCAACTCGGTCGGAGAGAACCATGCGCGCCGGACGGTCTCGATCTCGGTCTCGGTCTCTGCGCGTTGCGAAGGCGCGTTGGCTGCTGGTCCATGGCCGGACCGACTCTAGCAGTGCACTATTCCGGGGCTGTGCTGCCGAGCGGCATATCAGGCAGACCGATTCACGCGCCGTCCGCCACATGGTCGTAGGTAGGCCGACGTTTGCAACTTCAAGAGGTGGGCTACTGTGTAAGGTAAGGGTACCGGGGTGGCACCTCAGCAAAAAGAAGGAATTCTGGGCCAAACGAAAATAATCTGGGTCCTGCCACAATCCACCGCCTCGGCCACTGTCAGTCCCGGTCCCGTCACTGAAGCCGCCTAACTCGGCAGGCGGTGTGCTGGTCTGGAGCGCCGATGCAAGCCGCAGTTGATGTCGTCCCCCACCGCAATCCGCAATTCATCAGTCTTGCAATCAGCAGCCAAGTCTGCGATAAGAAACTTCTAGTAAGCATCCGTCTCGATAATAAATCCAGTTGATACCCCGAATCCTCTCGATAACAGCTGCAAGATAGGTAGCCGGCGTTGCATCGACGGTTGATCTCGTGCTCGCAAGACCTGCAGAGACCCGCAGTTGGCGCTATCGTTCACTCTGGGGCTGGAGAATCACACATCAGACGGAATGCACCATGACGATGGTGTTGCTGCTCTGCTCGGCACATCGCCGAGTTTCGGCTCCGGACGACATGCTTGTCACATTTGAAGTGTTTTACTGCAGCCATCAGATGGACAACAGAGATTTTTCTCACTGGAACCTTTCCTACCTTACCTGATCATCCCTTTTCAAACCCTAGCGAAGTATTCCTTTTGTCTAGCAAGCATCAAGTTGACCCCCCGGCTTTTGATGACCATCACTCCATCTCCATCTCCACCATATCCACCCGGCAGCGTCCTCTATTAAGCGAATCCTTGCACCCGCGGCCGCGTCGCTGGGCTCCCGCGGTACCCTCGCGAGAGCTTGGGCATGATCTCAGCTTAGTTCACTACCGTCTCAAGAATCTTCTGCACTCCGTTTGGATAGCATTGACTTCACTTCCATTATTTGTTCCATACCGAGACCAGTCGTCCACATCCCAGCGACCCAGACTCAGCGCAAATGACCTCGCGGAACCCGACGAATTGGGACGACTATGACCGCGGGAGCTTCTCCCGCACCGGGAGCGTCTCATCGATGGGCAACCGGAGCGGCCAGTCGGAGAATGAGTCTCTCCTAGGCCAGGATGAGGGCGAGTGGACCCAAGGGCTGAGGCGGAGGAGGTAAGTCATGTCTCATACAACATGCTCCCGCGGGGGCCCAAACCGCCGAAACTGACGAAGCCGCAGATCCTCCGTCACGAACCGCCTCACTGCCTTCACCGACATCGGCGGCGTCAACAGCATCCGCTCCTTCACCCGCAGCTGGCAGCGCGCCGCGGGCTTCCCCGAGGTCATCCCGCAACGGCCCTCCTTCGTCTTCGCCCCGGACCAAGCGCCCATCGCCCCGCCGTCCCCGCGGTCTCGCGATGCCTCCCCCTACACCCCGCAACGGCGCGACGTGGAGGCGGCCGAGTCGCCCTCCCTCATCCGCCAACACCTCGAAGCGGCCCTCCAGGGCCCGGGCCGCGAGCCTCGCTCCCAGTCCCCGCGCACCGCGAGCCCCGACCCCGGTGCCAGCCAGAGCCCCCTCCACCGCCAGTGGAGCCGCGAGTCGCGCGAGGGAAAGCCACCGCTCGAGGGACGCGGCAGCGGTGGCGATCTGGCCCAGGCGTTCCGCGTGGGGAGCTACACGGGGAGCTCGGGCGGCGGGTCCCTCTTTGCCATCCCGCCCCATCTGGCCACGCCGCCGCTGGTGGGGAGCTACGGGGGGTCGGCAACAGCGCTGGACTATGGCACCATGCCGTCGTCCGAGGTCGGTGGTGCCGGAGGGGCGTCCATGGCCCAGGCGGCCGCGCTGTGGCACCAGCAGCAGGAGGCGGGCGGGAACGTGCCCGACGGCGAGCTCCCGCCTATCTTGGTCAAGGAGGTCGAGCAGGATGGGAAGATTGTGCTGTCGGTGGAGGGGCAGTCGACGCTGCCTCAGACCGTGTTTAATTCGACAAAGTAGGTGATTTCTTCTGCTCTCCCCCTTGGGTGCTTTTTGTCAGATGTTTGGTTGGCTGGCTGTTTGCTGACTGTGTCTTGTGGTGGTGGGTAGTGTTTTGATCGGGGTTGGTCTACTGAGCCTGCCCATGGGCATGAAGTACGCTGGCTGGATCTGCGGCATGATTGCTCTGTTTCTTTGCGCCGCCGTGACGGGGTGGACGGCCAAGATTCTGGCCAAGTGCATGGACCTCGATCCGACACTCATCACCTTCTCCGACCTCGCCTTCATCTCGTTTGGCCGCAACGCCCGCATAGCCACGAGCGTCCTGTTCACGCTGGAGCTGGTCGCCGCCTGTGTCGCGCTCATCGTGCTCTTTGCCGACTCGCTCGACTTGCTGTTCCCGGGCTTCTTCTCTGTCACGGGCTGGAAGATTTTCTGCGCTGTTATCCTGATACCCCTGAATTTCCTTCCGCTGCGGTTGTTGAGTTTCACCAGTGTTATTGGCATCTTTGCCTGTCTCAGCAGTAAGCCTGATCAGAATCCTCTACTTTTGAGGGCGACACTGACACGGAGTCACAGTCGTGCTCATCTTGGTCTTCGATGGCTTGATAAAACCCACCTCGCCGGGGTCTCTCATCGAGCCGGCCCAGACGTACATGTTCCCCGCCAACTGGCTGACGCTGCCGCTTTCTTTTGGCCTGCTGATGTCCCCATGGTACGTTCCATGCCCAAGTCCTCCCCTAGGTAACCGACTAACCAATCCAGGGGCGGCCACGGCGTGTTTCCCAACGTAAGTCCAGCATGATCAACCCATCACCGTCAAAACCTTCAGCGGCGACAGTCTGCTCACCATCACGCCAGATCTACCGCGACATGCGCCATCCCTACAAATACACCCAGGCCCTCAAGATCACCTTTTCCTTCACCGTACGTCTCTTCCTCTTTCCCACCCCTCAACCAATCACACACAAAGAAGCCTAACCCTGTTTCTTTTTCTTTCTGCAAACCGGCAGTGGATCCTCGACGCCACAACGGCCGTGGCGGGTATCCTCATGTTTGGCGACTCGGTCCGCGACGAGATCACGTCCAACATCCTGGTCGAGTCGAGCTACCCGCGCGCCCTGACCGTGTGCATGTGCCTGTGCATCGCCATCATCCCGCTGACCAAGATCCCGCTCAACGCCCGGCCCATCGTGGCGACGCTCGAGGTGCTGCTGGGGCTGCACCAGCAGAGTCTGATTGGGGCAGGGGTGGGGGACCCTGCTTCGGTCGGAGGAGAGGAGTCGTCGTCGTCGTGGCTGCTGGGCAGGGGTCCCGGGTTCCGCGGGGCCATGAAGGTTGGCGTCCGGGTCGGGGTCGTGGTCATGTTTCTGGGGATTGCGATCGCGTTTCCCGCGTTTGATAGCATCATGGCGTTTATGGGGAGTGCGTTGTGTTTTACCATTTGCGTCACGTAAGTTCTCTCTTTTTGTTTCCCCCGACTCCGCCCATCTCTCCCTCTCCGCACTCCCTGTCCTGTTGCTTTCCCTCTGTCCGCTCGGTGGCTGGCATTTAGTGTTTGCCCTCCCGAGGCAGGTGGAGGGGAGACAGAGAGACAGTCAGCCAGCTGGTTGGTCTGCTCGCTGGAGCGATGTATGCTAACATTGTCTTGCTCCAGACTGCCCCTCGCCTTCTACCTCAAGCTCTTTGGCCACGAGATCTCGGCTCGGGAAAGGGTCTTTGCCTTTTCGGTCATGACGCTGTCGTTCGTCTTGTCGGTGGTCGGCACCGTCTGGGCCTTCTTGCCCAAGAGCTTGATTGGCGCTGAGCCGTCGGCGCCCGAGTGGCGGTGAAAACTGCTTTGCACGGCAGCAATGGCTCGGCCACCCAGGTAATGGGGTATCTTGGGCGTGTCGAAGAATTTATCGAAGCAAGCAGACGGCAGACAACCAGCTGTGAGGGTTGCAGTTTGCAGTGGGATGGGCATGCTGGGCGGCGAAACATTCTGGCTAATGTTGGATGGACGGGGAGTGGTGCTCTTTCTGATCTCGTGGTCATGATCTTCATGATCTGGCGTTTATGGGGTACACATTCCGTTGGGGTTCATGGTCATCGTCAGGCTTCAATCATGCATGCATATGTACAGACATACATACATACTGGTGGTGCTCTGTTAGGATGGGTGGTCATGTAGGCAGGGAGAGGATAGAGATCTGCTGTAAATGGAAGAGTTGCGTGGGCACATTTGTTGGTTTTGATGCGGTGCATGTGTACGACGTGTGGGCGGTTTGCACGGCAACCATAGGGGGCGGATGGGCAGGTACATGGCCTATATTGAGTCATATGAGGTCGCATGAAGAAAGCGTCGCTGGTGGAACGTGTCCGTGTAGACTTTCTGACGGCCTGTTTCAAGCACTGCCTTATCTTATGTATACTTCTATAATCTCTACCCCAGGGGTTTGGTTTGTTCTACATATTTGCCCTTGACCCACCTGAGAATCAAAGCGTCTCGCGGGTCCGGTTTCCACAACTCCACTGGTGGTTCATCTTCCGCGGCGCCATCAGAGTCAGGATCCAGAACGTTGACGTCGATGTCTAACGGCCAGCCGCCCTCGGCATCCTCTTTCTCATCGGCGGTCTCGAGCCCGCGGTCCGCAGCCTCCTCGTCACTCTCTTCTTCAGGGGCCTGAAACGCATGCAGCACGGTCATGTGCAAGCTGTCCGGAATCGGCCTGGCATGAGCCTCCTCCCCCTCCCCCTCCTCCAGCTCGTCGGGCGGCGAAGACACCACCACATGCACCCCCTCGTACGCCAGCACCTCCCTCAGCACCATGTCAACCTGCGACGCAAAGTACTCGGCCGACGCGCTCGGGTGCGGCGGAGGCGAGTGGCCGACGCCAAACTCGAGCGCCTCCTGCCGGGCCCGGTGCGCCTCGTCGGCGGGCTCGGAAGGGCTCAGCAGGGCCGAGATGACGGCGGTGCCGTGCCGGAGAAAGGTCTCCTCGAGCGCCGTGACGCGCTCCCAAAAGGTTTCTGAATAGGGCTCCCAAACTTCTTGTTGTTGTCGGAGGGTGTACTGGGCGCCCGCCAGGCGCCGCAGGAGCGTGAGGAAGGCTAGGCGGATTGGGGATAGGGAGCGGACGAACTCCTGCCGGGCTAGGTGGACTTTGTGCGAGACGGCCCACCTCTTCTCGTCATCATCACGACCACCAGGTCCACCACCAGTCTTCTTGGGTGGTGGTGTGTGCTGGTCCGGGAGACGCACGGAAGCGGCGCAGTCGGCGATGCGGTCGGCAACCCTGCAGGCATCTTTCAAGCCTTCGACCAAGCGCTCCGTCTGGTCCGGCCGGAGGTGCTGATAAGGGGGAAGCTGGCGGAGGCCGTCGAGGAGGGTCTCGCCGCCGCGGGGGCTGGCGGACCGGGGGCTGAAGATGGCGCTGATGCGGCGCTCGCGGGACTCCAGCTCCTTGGCCACGGCAAAGCTCCAAGGGTCCAGCACCTCGCGGTCCATGCTGCTCGGTTGCGCAGGTGGGGGTGGCGAGGATGACAGGAGCGTTCCGAGCGGCGGCTTGAGCACCGGGTCGCGAACCGTCCTGGCCATCTTGGCTTTGACTATGGACCGCTCGCAGCGTCTTGCTAGTTGGTAGTTTGTCCTAGAGCTGAGCATGAAGGAGAGCATCGAATCCATGTTGAGGTGCTCGGCGATGAGCACCGTAACGTCGGAGTTGGCGAGAGCCATGGTGGACTCGGAATAGGGGCTGATGAGGGCGAGACAGAGAGATAGTTGGAGGTGACAAGTAGAGGAGAAGCACTGAGATCGCAAGAAGAAGGGCTCGCTTGGAGAACAGGAATACTTATATAGAGTAGAGTATCATGATGATGGCACATAGGGAGGGAGTCGCAGCGCGTGCACCTTGATGACCCATGTCCAGCAAGGTTCACGAGGTCCGTATGCGGGCCAACTTGGGGTCTCAATCGCGCCAGTCTACACAGTAATGCCTCACTCTATCATATCTGCAGTCCGATTGTGAAGGCCAAAGTAACGTGCTTGCTGCAAGTGACGCATTTCTAGGCCAGCATGCGTATGTGTTGCATAGTGGAGAGTTCACGGACTGGCGTCTGACGTCTGAGGTCAGTCAGACTTGACAACTCAGCCAACCACTATGACAAAATATTTTTGAAGGAGTGATAGGAATCACGACAACTTGAGCCCTGCAACCCCCGCTTCAGAGAAAGGCGAGATCTTGGCCCCGAGCACGTCCGGTCTCAAAACGGGCCATCAAGAGGTCACCACTTACAAGGCTGAGCCCATACATCCACCCGACGACGTAGTCGTGACCTGCAGTGGTTGTCTTAGCAGCCGGTGAGCCGAAATTGCTCCACGACAGCCATCACAAACATACAGTCGACATCTACTCCAAGCCCCCTAATCCAAGGACAGTCCAGGGACAGCCAAGCTGAAGTACCAAATCCCTTCTCGCTCATCGGCAACTACCTAACCATACTCCGAGTCACAAATCGCAAGACGGAACCCAATTTCTCAAGCGGGTGACTTCTGGTATTCCATAAGACTCTAATCTTCTCTCGAGAGAACGAGACGAAAAATAAAGCAACTATCTAATACACAGAAAGCGGGTTAAGAGCCGCCTCAACACCAAACCCACCCAACCCCCGACTCTGAGTCCACTCAGCCCAAATCTTGTCTCTTTTCCTCAGACCAACTGAACATGCCCTCACCATTGACCCCGTCCTCATCTTATCTCCGTCGATCGATCTTTGTGTGTGTGTATGTGTAGGGAAAACACCGAAACCCCCTCAGAAGTAAATCCCAAACAAGAAAATGCTGAACCTGCTGTGGCAATCCTGGTGCTGTGCTTTTTTCCCACTCCTGTATCTCCCTCCCCTTCTCCCCGCCAACGAACCCAAGAGCAGAGAGAGAGAGAAACCCAAACGGTAGTAATCCAATCCAAACCAACACAGAAAATCCAGTGTCACAATCGCCTGCCACACAACAAAAACCCGCTCCACACTCCTTCGCGCCAGACCTTATGCCAGACCCTAAAAACTTTGTGTGTATCGTTTCGTTCTCTAAGCCGCCATGCAATGCTTGTAAAGAGGAAGGAAGAAAAAAGGAAAGAAGAGTTTCAAGAGACTGACACGAGGTTCCACTAACAATATATAAGACGATATGTGCGAGAGAGAAGGGAAGCAAGGGACGAAGAGGAAACAGGACCAAACGCCAGCAGGATCAGCATCTCTTGCGCCATGAAAACAAAAACGAGGAATAGATCGACCGTACAATCGACGGAGAGGAGTGGATTTGTGATGAGACGATGATGATGATGTGATGGCGGTGAGGTTTCGAGGGAAAGATGGATCGTGGTAGTCGTGGTGGCAGTGACGGGCCCAACCACAAGTGGTGAACCGGCGCTCAAGAATACCCAGCCCCAACTCAGGAGCGGGCCTCTTGCCAGTTACCAACCCATTCGAGATAGCCAAAGCCGGGGCGCTTCTCCTTGCGCCAGTCAAAGTTCCAATTCCAATCGCGGTCCCGACCCTTGCTCCGAGGACATTCCTTGGCGCGGTCGCGGGTGTTACTCCACCGTCCCTGGTGGGAGTGCTGATGATTATGATGGAGCTGAGGTTGAGGGGAGTGGTTCCCAGAAACAGAAGAAAGCGGTCGATGGGCGTCGTGCATGTCGAGAGCGCCGCGGCCCTTGAGCGGAGAGCTGGCGGAAAAGGCAGACCCGACCACCCGAACATCGGTGACCTTGGGAGGTGAGCTGCCAACGTGCGCCCGCCGGCGCTCGCCAAGCGCTGCCCACTTGTCAATGTCGCTTCGACGTGACGGCGAAGCATGCTGCGGGAGCTGGGACTCTTCCTTGGCGACAGGCGCCTCGTAAAGGAACAAGTCGTCCATGTCGGGATCTTCGTCGACGTCGTGCGCAAAAGCCGCATCGATGGATGGGATCTTGTTCTCGTCGTTGGCGAGGGTGGCCGTCTTGGTCGCGGGTGACAAGCCTTGTCGAGGGGTGTCATCATTGTCCACGGCCAAGGACGGGGTCGCGGTGCTCTCATGGCTCCATGTTCTCGAGTTCATCTCCTTGAGCGCCTGCAGTTGCCTAGCCTGCTCCTCTTCCTCCTCTTCCTCCTCGTCCCACAGATCGCTCCAGCTCTTGGAGACGGCATCCTTGCGCCCAAAGACCAGGGACATGGCCGACTGGTTGCGAGGCTTGGACATGGTGATGGGGAGGGACCCAGCCATCGGCGCAGCCGTCGCGGCAGACCTGGCCGGCAAAATGGGCCGGAAGTTCTTTGGCAAGGCGAAGGACTGCATGGAGAGGCCGAAGTTCGAGCCCATGTACGACGACATGGATGGCGTCTGCGCCGTCCCAGACATCCAATCGGTAGTCGTGCCCGACTTGGAGAACAGGTCCTCGTCGTACACCTCGTCGTCCGGGATGACGCTGAGCTGGCGGATGGGCTTTGGGGGCGTCGCCTGCAGGGCCTTGGCCCACGGGAAGGCGCCATTGTCGACCTGAGGACTCTGGATGGAAGGCGTGCGGAGGGGCTCGCGGTTGGAGCTGGCAACAACGCGACGGTCGCTGGTGCAAAAGTCGTCAAACACCTCGTCAAGAGTGGTGAAGCTGACGACACGCAGCAGGGCCTCGCGGGCTCCGGCCAGGGAGCGTTTGGTGGGGTCCAGGTTCATGCACTGCACGATGACCTCGAACGTATCCTGCGACATGGAAGGGAACACGTCGAACAGCGACTGCTTGTCGCGCGAGAAGTCCAGGAACAGGGGATCCGCCTCGGTCGGGGTCGTGAAGGGATTCCTCGAAAACAGAATGTTGAGCAAGCAAACCCCGATGGCCCAGACGTCGGCGTGAGCAGGCGAGTACCCAGCACCGGCTGAGTCATACTGCTCGGGCGACATGTACCGATCGCTGCCAACCGTCGTCTCGTAGGTCCACTCCTCGGTTGTCGCGAGCCCAAAGTCACCCAGCTTCATGGACCCCGACTGCGTCAGGAAGATGTTCTCAGGCTTGATGTCGCGGTGGTAGATGCCCTTGGAGTGCATGTAGGCCACCGCGTCGACCAGCTCCAACATGAAGCGCCTCACGTGCTCCGTCTCCAGCGGGCCGTGGCCGATCCGGATCGCCTCGTACAAATCGCCACGCGGGCAGAACTCGATCACCAGGTAGATGTGGGCATCCGTCTCGAACGAGTCGATGAGGTTGACGATGTTGGGGTGCGAGCCTAGTTGGCTGTGCAGCACCTGCTCTTCCGATTTGTCGTCGACGGCAAACTCGAGGCAGGCGTCAGAAGCGGCCGACTTCTTAGTCAGACACTTGACGGCGACCGTCTCGTCCGTCCTGGTGTCCTTGGCCATGAAGACCATGCCGAAGGAGCCATGGTTGAGCGGGGAGATGGTCTGATAGCGCCCACCAAGCAGGATGCCAGTGTTGAAATTGTCGCGAAGGCATTCCATGGCGAAGGAATTAGGTATGGTCGTGGGTATCAGAGTCGAGAATGGTGATACAGTAACTGGATGAGCTTTTCCCTAACCCCAAGCCGGTCTATGCCGATCGAGTGCGGTGACAACGTTCGAATTTGTACAACGGAGGACGCGGGCGAGCGATTGGGCGACGTCGAGACCGAGCGACAGGAGTCGAGAGGAGGCGAGAACTGAAGAAGGAAAGAGGAAGGATGTACAAGAGCGCAAACCGGCCGAGAAAACAAAAACAAGTAGCTCCGAGACGTTCACTATCCGAGGCTCATGGGAGGGTATTCTGGGGACTCCAACAAGAAAAGAAAAAGGTGATTGAGATGGTCGTCAGAGGGTCGGACGGACGTCGAGTCCCGAATAAAAACAAAAGGAATGGTCGTTATAACATCGGTACGGAAGTGAAGGCGTTGTGAGTGTTGAGTCGGTTACAGGGGGAGTAGCCGGAGAGCTCGACGACGGATTGAAAGTGTTCCGGAGTCGACGCGTGGGAGGGGACGACGGTGTTGAGATGGTGTCCTTTGTCAAGCGGTCTTGTCGTGAAAGCTGGCCAACGTTGTCAAGGCACAGCAATCGTCAGGGGGGAGGAGGTCGTCGGCGAGGTTGCGGCACGGGAACGAGAGGTGAGACCAGGTGGCAGACAGCAGACCAGAGTGGACTAGCAGCTATTGGAACACCTGGCGAACCGTGGATGAAAACATGCGGGAGCGAAGAGGTCTCTGGGGAACAGGATGAACGAAGAGATGACTCTTCGGCCCCCTTGTTCGACTGGCGAGACGTGTGATTCACAGCCGGTGGAGACCGACCGATCGTGAGCTGGTGATTATTCGGGGACAGACGGGGGTTCGGGCAGCAGTGGGACGACCGGGCCCGGGCGTTTTTCAGCAGCTCGCAGGGCGCCACGGGGCGATGCGAGAGGTGAACAATGCGGTGCTGCTGCGGGATCTTGCGAGGACTCGTCGGGAGATTCGATGCCAGACGCCCCAGGTCCGAGTCGTATCGAGGTGGTTGAGCTGTGATTGATGAATGCGGGTCGAGATACGCAGCGTTGGCAGGTGGCGTAGGTGCCCGTCAGCTCAGAGCCAGTGACTTGATTCCGCAACGCAGTGCTAGTCGCAGTTCCGATCGAGCGTCGTTTTGGTCAGGGAAAACAGGACCAAGATGAGGGTCGATGATGGATTGTAGGAACGGCCGTGGTGGGTTGGCGGCGACAGCGAAAGCAGAGGCGTACAGAAGTATACGACTGATGGCGGAGAGGGCGGCAGGATGTGGAAGAGGCGGTGGATGGTGGATGGGGTGGATGGCAGCGGGAAGATGAGTGAGGAACGGCCGATGGTCATTCACAATCCGGGAGAGGCCTGGCTCGTCTGGGTGGGCGAGCTGGGCGACGGGAGCTGGGGTGGGAGCGCCCGCCAGAAGGTGCAGGCAGCGGCTGGTGGGTCGTGGAAGGGACCAGAAATGCTGTGACAACAGTGGCCGGATTGTCATCAACAGTGGGCTGAGCGCCCGCCATCGATCAAAGGGGCATGGCCTTGGCTGAGCCAAGCGGGCCCTCGTGCCTGCCACGGAGGCGAGACATGGGTGGGTGGCCAACGGGAACGGGGCTCGTTCGAGTCGAGAACGGAAACGATAAACACTGGGCGGGGCGCCGAGAATGACGAGAACCAGCACCGTGCTTTGCGCGCAGTTAGCACTGCTGGCTGTGTGGGGCGCGTTCCTGCGCGATTGGGATGGCGAATGAGGGCCATCCAATGGTGCCACAACAGCACACCGCTCCACACTCTGCAGTGGGGAAGCGCTCTCAGTTTTCTAGCCGTGTTCGGGATAGCTTGGTACTCTTTTGGGCTAGCATTATGTCGCTTCCGTGCGACATGATCAAGCTCTCCCGTCGTGTGCCTCGTCGACACATTTTTGCTGATGGATACGGGTGAATGGTGAGCTGCGCGGTTTAGGGGCTACACCGCCCGTTCCCGATCCTTCTGTACCTCGACGGTGTAACAGCCATACCAAGGGACTTGGAAGTTGGGTATCGCTGCATCTGGCAAGCCCATGGAATTGACCAGTCGCAGCTGTGCGCTTGTCAAGAGATGATTGTGGGCCCGTGCTTGATGATCCAAATGAAGCCACGTTCACTCAATTCAAGTTTTCGCAGTCCGCTTATCAGTTGGGTCCACAGGCCAGCAGCTGCCAGCCAAGTTGGCTTCTCGAGAATCCAGCAATGTTCTCGGCCGAATTCATGGTGGATAACCGGACACTCGGCGATGACCACATGGTTGCGCGGGATTGCGCGGCCATCGAGGGACGATGGAAACAATCATTCGAAGATGACTCGAGAACCAAGATATGCTGCCTGAAAGCCTCAGGCAGCAACTCCATACTATTGAATACAGCACAGAGGGCGATGTCACCATTTCTGCTTTGTTCATCCGCCAATTGCCGCTTCCAGCGCTTTCTGTTTCACCTGGGTACCCTGCGCCCATCAAGACGTCGTCATTGGAGGTGGCAAGGCGGGCGAGGACGGTACGGATACTGTAGAATGCAACACCCCTTCTGGCTGCATTTGGCCCTCGATTCGCGTTCTGCGCTGCGGCGCAAGCTCGCGGTTATCAAGTAGAAAGCTGCAACGACCAGCGCAGAGAGCAACGCTCGATAGTTTCCGCTCCGAAGCGTCATGATATCCGTAACCCGGTAAGCGACAGAGAGATAAGGTGCTGTATTCCGTCTTACATAGTACATACACAGTACAGGCTGCGTCGCTGTATCGCCGTGGTCTTTAATCTGCGGTGCAGTTGGGTTCCATCGTGATATCAGACTTCCAAGCCTGTAACGTTATGATAAAGCGACGGGAATTGCTACTGTGGTCAGTTGTGATACGGAGCTCATTCCGTGCTCTCATCTAAACGGTCCTGTATCCATAACTGGATATTTTCAATCGTGAGTACGGCTGAAGGACCTCCTGATAACCACGCTGAGAGCTCGCGCCCGACGACCAATCCGATCGATTCTGACGGCACTGTTTTCGCTCGGCGGCGGGCTCAAGCCATTCGCCGCGACAGTTGGCCTGAGGCTTTCGCCGAGGAATGCTGGAGCCGTCGACCCCGGGCTCCCGTCCCGTCGGGGTTCAACAAAAGCGCGGGCGCCGCCTGTGAGGCTGTGACGTCGTGTGACCCACTGGAAGCTTTCCGTCATGGTCTCGTCCGATGGAGGACCCGTAACGTATTCATCAAGGTACCTTACGGATACGGCTGTACTTGTATTGTACCGTTGTTCAGCAAACGGTCGGCCTCAGGCCACAAGCCCGCGATGGGTGGTGCTCGTGTGCGAGCATGTTTCGGCTGGCCACAGTTTGAAACCTCCCGCAGCGGGGTTTGGAACCAGGCGAGAGACACTGGATGTGGTTATCCGTACTGTGGTGCAAGCCGTCCAGTGTGAGAAGTGACGGGATGTGGGAAGAGTAGAGTGTCACCCACACTTGCAGCAATTGACCAATCTCGAGAAATTGAAACAAATGCCGGTTCTTGGCCCATTGGCTCTGCTGGCGATGGGGGATGGTGCAGTGAGGTTGCGTTGTTGGGAGGGCTGTTATCAACCAACTGATCTCTGGGCGGTCAAGCACTAAGTGGGTTGCGTTTAATTGGCGACGCGCCAAGGCCGCACGCGTTCGCGGCCAACCCACCATCTTTGGCATCGCTAGTTGCAGGCTTCCTGGCGCTAACCGAGGAGAGGGAAGCGTTCGATCTGCAGAGGAGGGTGTCCTGTCTTCGTGAGCACCATTGGATTGGCCGAATCCCGGGCAGTGTTACTATTCCAAGCTCTGCTTCTGTTTGCTCCAACTGTTTACTATGACGACTGCACAGCGACCGACGACTCGTGCTGCGTTTCAAATAAAACGGGCGCTCCTGCACAGCACATAGCGATCTCGAGGGTCCTTTTGCAGAGTGCCCGGTCGAGGCACTGCATGACGCTTGACGGGTCCTCTGATGGCCGCCCCTCCTCTATTTGGATCCAAGACATATCATCGACTGGTTCCCTCCCCCTCGGACAGCTAGGCAACCAGAGACATCGCCGATAGCAGTGGTGGATGATCATACGCCGCTGTTGTGATGATGCTAGGAAAGAATGGCCCCATGCGTTGCCATAGCCGGATTGTTTACCAACCCAATCACAGCGTGCTCCCTTCGCATTAGCAGCATTCCTGCAGCTCCTACCGTGTTTCTCTTCGCTCTCGCGCAACATGTCGGTGAGACGTGCAGATGGAGAGTCCACCGCGTCGCCAGCTACCACAGTAAGTGCTCCTTCGGCACGCTGTCGTGTAATTTTTGTGGTCGCTGCATGAACCAAGAGCCATTTTGCCGCTGCAAGGGAAAAGCTTTCGCTGCATGACCATGGATGGTCGCGAGTCGCAACTCTGCCGCTCGGGAAGCTGCATGACCTGGAATGGGCTCTGGTTAACGGTCTGTTTGGATCGACAGGTAAGGAGGAGCAGCCGCCGCGGGTTTCCCTTTTGGAAGAACTCGGTGCCACTGGTGATCTGTGCTACCGGCAACTACCGCAGTAACCAGCTGCGATCTCAGCTTTTCGCCGTGCCTGTGGTGACAAATCCGCCCACAAGATCCTCTCGGACAGGACGCAGCCCTCATGCAGGCGTGTTGTGGTGGTTGCCAATGGGTGATTGACCTCCGTGAAGGGTATGGTTGGCGCTGACCGCCTCCAGGTTCTATTCAAGCCGAAACCGGCAGGTTTGCCATGTTCCTACGCAGTAAGCATGTCCATCTGCCGGCAGATCCAGATTCAGGGATTCAACCTCGAACTTGGAGAGCAGTGGCTATTGTAGCTTGACTCGGAATACTATCCCAAGCAGAGGTTGGCGGTTTCCTAGGTTGACCAAGAATGGAAATCTTTTGTAAAAGTGCAAGTGCCATGGATCGCCAACTCGCCATTCAGGGCAGGACCTCACGCGTTCTGGAAACTTACTGATAAGCGGATTGTGTTTGACGATTGTCTATCTGACGCCTCAAAAAAATGCATGAAAATTCTTCAGCTTCCTGAAAAGCTGATCCAGTCACAGAGCGAAACGGCCAACGTGATGTCTTCCTCGACAGGCGGACTTTTTCACCGCCTGATCAGCCCCGGCAGCAGCCCGGAGCTGGACTCGGGAGTCGGGACGGTTCGGCACCCGGCGGTCACGAAAGCCAGGGCCCACTTGACCGTCCGCCCCAAGCACCTACCTACCAGCCAAGACCCACAAACCACGCATCCAACAGCAGCCACCGACTCCCATCCAAACCAGGGCACCTCCGACCGCTCGCTCCTTGTCTCGGAACCATGGCTGCCGGCGCTGCAGACAAGCTCCGGCCGGGGCAGCCAGTAGAACAAGCAGAAGTGAAGAATGAAGCGGCCGCGGGACCAGAACACCAACGCGGAGACGTACCCAGCAGCGGCCAAGCGCCAGTCTCGGTTGTGCTCATGGATATAGGTATGTACTTGTACATACATCTCACCCTTAGAGAGACATTAGAGTTGGCTGACACGGACCGCCAGAGGGTACCGTCTGCCCCATCTCATTCGTCAAGGACGTTCTTGTAAGTGACAAGTTTGTCCTTCGCCCCTCGGCGTCCCTTTTGGCTCTGTGGCTGTGATTCAGCGACGCCAGCCTCTTCACCGTCATCTCAAACGCAGCCACTCATCGCCGGTTGTGCACCTCCCAACACACACAAGCTATCCCCTTACACCGTATTCTCGATGGTCTAGAAGCCAAGCCATCAACCACAACCTGGACTCTGCCACAGCTGCGGAGAAGGATCAACCTCTCTGCACCTGACTGGACAGAAGCAAGGTGGCCACGGCAACAAGGCCGGTGGTCGGCCCCGACTCCAAACCTGCCCCCTCACCAGCACCACCCAACCATCAGTAATACCCACCTCACTAGATGCTAACAACTACCCTCCCCCTCCCCCCAAACAAACAGTTCCCCTACGCCCTCAAGGCCCTCCCCGCGACCCTCGCCAATGAGTGGTCCAACCCAGCCTTCGCCCCCTACCGCGATGCCTTCCCGCCCGAGCACGCGGCCAGCCCCGAGGCCCTGGCCGCTCACGTGCAGGACCTGATGCGCCGCGACGTCAAGATCGCCTACCTCAAGTCCCTGCAGGGCTACCTCTGGGAGGCAGGCTACGCGTCGGGCGCGCTCAGGGCGCCCCTGTTCCCGGACGTGGCGCCCCGGGTTCTCTCCTGGACGCAGGCTGCGGCGGGGAAGATTGAAAAGAAGATCCGGGTCATGATCTACTCGTCCGGCTCCGTGGCGGCGCAGAAGCTGCTGTTCCGGCACACCAACACGAGCGGGCGGCCCGACCTGACGGGCCTTATCTCGGACTACTTCGACACGGTCAACGCGGGCCCCAAGACGGAGGCGGCCAGTTATGCTAAGATCGCGGCTCGGCATCCCGACGTGCCCGTGGCCGAGTGGCTGTTCCTGAGCGACCTTGCGCGGGAGGTCGACGCGGCCAAGGAGGCAGGGATGCAGGGCTTGCTGTTGGAGAGGCCCGGGAATGCGGAACTGTCCGAGGAGGTCAGGAGGAAGCATCGGGTTGTGAAGAGCCTGGATGAGATCGTCATCTAGTTTGGGCATAGCACATGGCTTAGAGATGCTAGTGGTTTGCAGATCGAGTGGCGTTGGGACGTTGGAATCAACAGACAGGCGCATGCCGTTTACAGTGTCTTGGATGTCAGTCCCGTGGCTATGGAAGCGAAGCACCTAAACGAAGCCGGCCCGCTCATCACTTCCTGATGTCTGCGTTCTCATATTCGCAACCTGGGGTAATATTCAATCCATTGGTGCCACATTGACCCCTGAAGAGCATACAGTCTGGTGTGTACACGGCGTCCACAACAACCTCATCCCCAACAGAACGCCATCTCCTCCGATAGGCCACCAACTCTCACGCGACACTCTCTCCGGCCAGGGGTTTATGGGTCGATCGTCTCCTCCAGTCCACAACCCGAAGGAAATCCTTGGACCTGTGCCAAGACCCCCTTAAGCCCATTTACCCCGCAAAAACCTGGGGAAGAGCGGCTGGCCCGACGCCATGGCTGGCTTGGGAGTTGGGACCCCCGCGCCAACTCCTCCTCAACAAAGCTAGCGGTCGTCATCTGATTACCCAACCCAGTCCCGCCAACATCACGCGGCCCAAGCTGGGTGAATAAGTAAGTCCGAGACTGCTCGCAGTCTACCGCAATACAAACGAGCCGGCTGAAGCGCTTTGTTGATTGAGGAAATTGGGGAATTTGCTCAACGGACGCCGACGACACCGGCCTCGCCCACGGATCTACGTTTCGTGATCCACGTAAACGGCGCGTTGAGAATCTCTGAAAATAGACGACTGCGACCCCGTGATCTCAAGCCGCTCGCTGACCCTGGCAGGTTTCATGAAGCAGTTAGAGTGAAAGGAGGCGAGTTCCTCTCTCTGGTGGCTGGCTGATCATGTTCCTGAGAAGCAAGGCCAGATGGCAGGGTCGAGGCGCTTGGTTGTCCGGGTCGCCGGCCCTTTGGTACTTCCCCGCAAAGCTGCGGAGTAGGTAACTTGACCCAGTATGATGGTCTCGGGGCCTCAATACTCAGTCCCCAACCAAGACAGGCCATGCCCACCGCCGTGGTGGATGATGACCCGGCGCCACGGAACGGCCTCACTGACCCGGGTCGGTATACCGCGAATGGCGTGGTAAACCCGACTCGTCTTCATCTAGATTCTCTCAAGCGTAGCGGTCGTGACAGTCGGTGCGTCTGACCAGAGGAGGCATGGCCCCTTCAATCGCCCTACAGAGTGTAGATCTCAGCAGGGGTCCTTGCGGGGTCTGCGCCGTTGGAGAGCGACGGAATGCATGGGTCTGGTCTTGTTGACAAGGACACGCATAGCGGACAGCTCACAAGCGTGCCGGTTTCCCAGCTCGAAAGGGCGAAGGCCGAAGTGCGGGCTGCCAGATTGGGGATGCCGTCGCCTTCGGTGTCCCCCTTGGAGCTGGCCGAGCTACCAAATCTCAGGAGCGTGAAGGGAGGCCAAAGCGTCCGGCATGCAGATGTCTTGCGGTTTTTCTTTTCAGAACGAGCGGCAGCTCAGCTCAGCACAACCGCAAAGTTGTTCCTCGTTGGCCCAGTGCGGACCTCTTTCTTCGAGAAGGAGACTCCAGCCCCTTTGCAGACTCGGCCCCTTCGCCACAGGTAGTAGACCAATCGCTGACTTGTCTTGGACGCCACCTTGACGCACCCGAGTGATTCCATCATGGCAGCCAACGTTTCCTCGTCTAGGTACCGAGAGTTCGTCACGCACGGTGCTGGCAAAACGAGGAAAAGACTCGGAAAATTGGCCGACAGCTGGGGATCTCCAATGTATCGACCCGCGTTTCGAAGGAACTGCGTCGTCCGGCGGAGCATCTCGCCTCGCCCTTTGGGTTCTGGCACATAGTTGAGGACCAGTGAGAGAGAGATGATGTCGAACCTCTCCGACTCGTCCCGTGGCAATGGTCGCTCCATGAAGTCTTGCTGCAGGATCCCTTCTTCCTGGCTGTTCAGATCGATCCTCACAATGTCGAAGCGGTCGCTTTTGGAGCAGGCGTTGTGCGTGCTGAGTGCGCCAACCTCCAACATGCGAAGACGGTGACCGGATCCCTCTGTAGACAAAGACGAGAGACACGGTTCCAGCCATTGCATAAGAACCCGAGAGCTATCGCCGCCTCGATCTCGTCGTTGGCCTTGCAGGCTGGCCTCTTGGTAGCTTTGGATGCCGCCCAATGCCTCGATCTCGGCGTCGATGGCGGCCTCCTCGGCCTTGTCACCCTTGGCAATGGTCTGCCGCTTTCTCTTCTGCAGCAGATGGTGTTTGTTGATGAGAGCCTTGGTCGCGCTCCTCGAGATGGTCTTGGGCCGCTGCAATATCGGAGGCCGTCCAGCCGCCAGGCTTTTCGGCCCTCCTTTCTTCTTGAGTGCCATTCAAGTCGCAGGCTGTTGTTCGTAAAGGCCACTCGAGAAATCTTGAGTCGAAGTAACCACAATCATCAGATTCATGGAAGTTGACGGATTCGCAGTCCACGATTCGCTTATCTTATCGCCGTTGCGCCATGCACCAGCCACAGCACCAGCCCCACCCGTGCTCCGCGCACCACAATTTCCGATCATTTTTTCAAAATTCCGCGGTAGCTCTCATCATCCACGACCGACTCGACAACTCGCCCAGCCCCGACCAATCCCCCAGAAATGGCTCCCAAGGACGTTAAGAAAGGTACATGAACGCCCAAGATGGTCTTAAACACGCACAAACTCGGCCGTCGCTCAATGCGCACCTCCGCCGCCGTCGTCATGGCGGTGGGGTGATGCACCAAAGCAGCAGCAGATTTTGCGAGTTTGAACAAGACGGGTCTCCCCGTCGTTCAGGCGAATGCTTTACTGACGACACTTCCTCCGACAGGCGGTGCCTCCAAGGCCGGCAAGGGCGCTCAGGCCAAGAAGGCCGCCCAGGCTGCCCTTAAGGGTGTAAGTGAATCGTCTTTTCGAGTTGCACAATTTCAACCTCTCTCGGAAAGCTGACACCCTTTGCAGGTGCACTCGCACAAGAAGACCAAGGTCCGCACGTCGACCACCTTCCACCGCCCCAAGACCCTCGTCCTGTCGCGCGCCCCCAAGTATCCGCGCAAGTCGGTCCCTCACGAGCCCCGCCTCGACGAGCACAAGATCATCGTCCACCCTCTCAACACCGAGGGTGCCCTGAAGAAGATCGAGGAGCAGAACACGCTCGTCTTCATCGTCGACGTCAAGGCCAACAAGGCCCAGATCAAGCTGGCCCTGAAAAAGCTCTACGACATTGACACCGTCAAGATCAACACCCTGATCCGGTAGGTCAACTCTGTAAGGAGAAGAATGCGCCGAGCAATTGCTGACCCGAAGAAACACAGCCCTGACGGCTCCAAGAAGGCTTTCGCTCGCCTCACCGCTGATGTCGATGCTCTCGACATTGCCGCCACCAAGCTCGGCCTCGTCTAAACGAATTTGTTTTCGGCTGGGAGCTGGGGAGTCAAAAGAACAAAAAGGTCGGCACATTGAAGGGACACGGATTGCATTTCGGTCGGCGTCAGATACCTGGGCTTGGGCATGTGACTTGGCAATGAAAGAATTGACAACGCCCTTCGTACCCTTGTGGCTGTCGTGTGTTGTGCTGGGTCGGTGACTCGAAGACGTTGCCGATATCTGCCTCTAGTCTGAAACCTTGAGCGAAGAAGTTGTTCACCATAATGGATCGGAGTTTGACAGACGGTCACAGATCTTTGCATACGGAAACCCCGTTCCTGTCTTGTCCCCTCTATGCCCGTACCAGCAAAACCCTTATTGTACAGCATAGTAGTGCCCGTCGCCGTCATGAAACAAGCCACTTATAATACAGTCTATCATCCCTCGCTACCAGAACAGGTAAAGACACAACACGAATGGACCCTGGCTTTGGGTCAACTCGCGTTGTCTGCTGAAGAAGCATCCAACACACCCGTATGTCTCTCCCCTCCGTTTGTGGCGCAATAGCCACTGACCAGCACAAGCCCACATCAGGGCAGTAATCATACACCTTCTTTCCCATCCTGCCACAGTGCCGTATCACACCCTGTAGTGTACCCATTCAAGTATGCGAGTAAGGTAGGCGGCGAGGGAGCTTCCCTAGCAGCACATCCCCTCCCATCCCCCAATCCCCCCCTCTTTGATCCTCGTCACACACCACACCGAGTCCTATCGGGTGCCATGGCTGACGGGAGAAAGAAAACAGTATACATATATCCGCCAGGCTTTTCGTCGTCGTCGTCGTTGTTGTTGCTGTTGCCGTAGCTTTGTTTTTCCTTCCCCCTTTCTCTCTCTTCTTTTATTGATCGCGCATGGTGGCGAGGCGCTTCAGGGTGGCGAGGTTTGCGTCCATGAAGCGGTCGACGCAGTTTGCGAGGCACGTCTGCTCCGACTTGTCGAGCGCGCCCGAGCGCAGCGTGCCGCCGGACGCGACGCACTTTTTCCAGCAGATTGACGTGAGCTCGTGGGTTTCTGGAGAGGTTGGTTCAGGTTTTGCTTTTGTTAGTGAACTAGCTTCAGATACTCTCAAGGTAGTAGTTCTCCTTTCTTGACTGGTTTGCTGTGTTCTTTCTTCCTTTCTTTCTTTGGGGGTGGGAGGTGGTGGTGGAGGAGGAGGAGGAGGAGGTGGTAGTGGTGGGAAATCGCGGGCTTGAATGGTTTTCCCTTTGATCATCACTGAGACCGACCGAGTTGATACCTGGTCTAGAGAATGATAAGAGAGGTAGGGGCAACATACGTGACTGGATACGGGCGCGTTGTTCTTCGTTGGCAAAGAACTGGCGCAGCTCGGTCTTGTCCTTGTCGTTGAGCTTCTCAATGTCGGACTGGTCAATGTTGAAATCGGAAGAGGAAGACATTTTGGCCGGTCAGAATTCTCCGCGGAGCGAGTATAGTAGCAGTTGGCAATCGTCTGGCAGTCTAAACAGTTGGGCGTCCGAATGGTGTTGAACTTTTTTCGAACTTTGGGTCAAGCTGCCGGTAGCACTCCGGTGTATCGGTGTGGGGCCAATGAGAAAGGGAGTGGCATCGAAGACTTCCAGGTGAAGCCAGCTCCACTACTTCGGCAATAACACAAGGTACTTGTAAGTACTCTGGATGGAGGATTACATGATGAAAATTTATATTGTTCAAGAAAGAGTCCATCGGATGAGACGTATACAAAAGCCCTTTTTGTCTAGAATTATGTGCCTACTGGATGCGAACCTATACATCGCCTGTTTCTACCTCTATGAACAATTTCAAGATGCGAAGGGGACAGACAACAACCACCCGTTAACTATCCCAATCATGTCCATAAAGCCATGACTCATGAGCCCGCCCGACACCAACTTCCGCCCCTGGCTCAGAACATCCTCAACTTGTAGGCCAAGATTGAGCAGATGATACAGAACGCGATCAGAGAGGCCAAGATGCCAAAGAAGGGTGCCAGCGACTCGACATCTCTCCAGGGAACCAAGACGTTCATTCCGAACAGACCCGTGACCACGTTGAGCGGGACGATGATGGATGCCAGCAGTGTGATCTTGCTCAGGACCCTGTTGGTGTTGGTGCCCTGGGCAATGCCGTCAATCGAGATTTGGGCGAGGTAGTTGCTGTGGGCGCGGGACATCATCTTTTCAAAGTGCCCGAGGTTGTTCATCATGGTGACAACGTGGTCCTGGATGTCGCCGAGGTACAGGCCGATGTCCATGCGCGGCGTGACCTTGTAGTTCTCGTTGCACCGCTTGGTGAAGCCCTTCAGGACGTCTGCCTTGCCACCCAGCAAGCGCATCAAGGCCATGGTGTTCTTGCGGGCGGTGCCGATCTTGCGCAGGAACTGGGCCATGTCGTCGGTGCGGGCAATGAACACCTCGTCCTCAATCTGGTCGGTATCGGCCTCGAGCTTGCTGATGACTGGAGCAAAAGAATCGACAATGTCGTCGCTGGCTTTCGTTAGCAAACTCGGTTCTTAATACGCTAGGCATGGGAGGTATCCTTACATCAGGGCGTAGCAGATCCAGTCACTGCTCAGCGAAACGTAGTCCTTCAGCATGGCAATTCTCTTCCTCACATGCGAAGCATGCGTGTTGTTGGCATAGCTGAAACTGAGTGTGCCCTCGCGGAAGACAACCACGTAGATGTTGTGAGGCACGAACTCTCTCTCCTTGGTCTCTTCGTCGATCTCAATGAAGAAAGACCGGAAGCAGGCAAAGTAGTAAGAGGGGAAGAGCTCAATCTTCTCGCGGGACTCCTGTGTCGTGACGTCTTCAACAGTCAAGGGATGGACGCCAAAGGCTCGGCAGATGGCACGGACTTCCTCCTCGGATGGCTTGTTGATGTTGAGCCACCAGACTCCGTCGGACTCGCCCTTGGGGAAAGTAAAGAGACCACGGATATCCTCACCGGGGAGGATCAAGCCCTCGAGATCGGCAGCGTGGATGGTCGACTCCCAGGCCGAGGAGAAGAAACTCACCCGGCTGTGGTCGATGGGCGCCGGCTGGAATACTTTGACTTGCTCTTCCGTGTCTTCTCTCTCTCCCTTCTCTGTATGACTCTCACTGCCAAAGGGCGTGCCCAAGTAATCGCCATCGAGAGTCATCGTGGGAAGTGGCGCGTCCGCCGCGGTGGTTGCAGGACGCAGGTCAGGAAACACGCGGAGGGTCGACGGGCGACGGGCGGCTTGGCGGGCCTCGTTTTCGGCCTTGATGAAGTTCTCGAGGTAGTCAAAGTCGATATGGAGATGGTCACCTCTCTGCTCGTCCTGCACCGGGAAGCAGACATCCTCTTCGGCCGTCTTGTTGGTGGCCAGACTGGCAGCATCTGCGGTTGCGACTGTATGCGGTCTGCTGCGGAAACTGTGGCGACTGACAACCGACGCGGTCCGCTGCAGTTCAAGCTCCTCAGGCTTGCGCTCCGGCCTCGGCTCGGAAAAGGAAAGCTCGCGCTCTCGGCGACGGGCCTCAGCGAAAGCCTTGACCGAGTTTGGCGGCGACGAAGACCGATCGGAGACGGATTCCACGGTAGGGCGACGGGACCGTCGCATGGAGGGCGACCGGTCTGCACCGTCTTCGTCTGCAACGGCTTCTTCAAAGTCGCGCACGCGTGGCTCGCCGGAAGCGCCTCCAGGGGCCATCACGCGCCCTCCATACAGCGAGTCAAAGGTGCCACGGCGGGAGCGATCGGGACGCTGAACCGAGGCCGTCTGGTTCCGGTGGTCATCGAGCTCGGGGACAGGGGTAGAGTACCCCGAGCTAGCGGCAGCTTCCTCGTGGTCGGACATTGTTGGGGTATCTCGCCGTTCGTAATGGGTTGAATTAACGGATTCTTCTTCTTCTCTCTCCTCCTCCAACAGTATAGATGGAACAACAGCTCTCAAAGCGCGCCTTCAGAGGGCTTATCCGGCGGGCATGTTGGCGTCAGCGAGGCTCGTCTCGTTCACCAGCGGCAGGCAGCGAACGGCCAGGAGCCGTCCGCGACGACGGTTGCTTGATTGCGACAACGTGATGACCGAGATCCGATTTCGGCTTCACCCACGGGCTGGATGAGCGGGTATGCGAGGTGGGAAAGAGATGCTTGTCGAAGTGGCGGTCAAAATAGCTGGTCGATCTGGGCAAGCCCAGTTATGGCGGTTGCTTGTTCACTCCGCTGTAGACCAGCTCTGGCCCGAGGAGTGAACGGCGGAAGCAAAGAGTTTCGCAGATATGGCCCGCCAACTTGGTGGCTTGAGATGGTGAAGGGAGATGGGTCGGTGCTGTGAGACGGTTGGCCGAAGACAAGCGTCTCAAGTGATAGGTTGTCGAAGAACCGATGCTGCAGAGCACGATAGCTCAGTTCCTTAAAATAGGGCGGGAGAGGGAGGGTGCGGATTTATCGAGACGGGATCGGTTGCGGCGAGACGACTTTGGTTGACTGGCGGGTTGGTCGGGCGAAATGACGTCCTTGGTGTTCCCGTCGAGCCGCGCCGGTCGCAGTAATCCAAAGATAATGGTAGAAGTGTGACCAGAGCTAGGAAAATCCAAACTCTCTGGTACTTTTGTGCGCAGAAGCCAGTAGCGCTAGCAAAAGGTCGGCGAGGATTGTGCGACCAAAAAAAATCCTGTTGCGTCAGGTTTCACATGAAAGATGTGATTGTTGGAGGATTGAGGCTTTTCCTTGGGACAAAATCCGAGGTGGCCAAGGTCGGGTCACTGAACCAACTTTTAGCGCGCCCTGTTCGCTTTGCTCGGCAGACGCCGGTATTTGGGTCTCATGGTCCTGCCATGTTACCTTACCTTACCTGCCTGGAATGAAATACGACTAGAACGGAAGAAACCCTTCGAACCACGCGCAGAAGGTTACACTTTCACAGCACTGCTGTATTCAGCTGCTGGTAAGCTTGGCGAAGATAGTGGCATCTTCCAGGTCGGAATGACACCCAACGGGCCAACAACGAACCTCGCTTGATACGTTGCGCTCATCATCGTCAGCGCATCGCATCCAAACTTCTCTTCGTTAAATTGTCTCAGAAAAGATCAACTCGCTCTCCGTAGTATCTTTCAAAGCACCTTCTTGACCATGGCTCTCTTTTCGCCAGCCCCTTACCACATCCTGAGGTACGCAGCCCGTTCCACCCCTCCTCGCCTCTCATCATCACCAAGACTAACCACCGATAACCTCCGGCTTGTTCCAGCTACGGTGCTCTGCTTGGAACGACATTCTTCCACGTACTGCCTCTTCCCTTTCCCGTTCCCGGCCCCCCCGGTCCCACTCATAACCCGATCTAACACGACGGCGAAACACAGACCTTCGTGGGAGGCATAATCTCCTTCCAAGTCCTCCCGCGGCCCCAGTTCGGCGCGCTCATGGCCAAGATCTTCCCCGTCTACTTCAGTCTGCAGGCGGCGCTGCCCGCCGTGCTGGTGCTGACCTATCCGGGGAGCCGGAACCCGTTCGGCGTCGCGGCCGGCGTGGCCGGCGTGCTGGACCCGTCGAACCGGTGGAGCGTGCTGGTGCCGCTGGCAGGGGCGCTCGCGTCCGCGGTCGGGAACCTGGCTGCTATCGGGCCTGCTACGACGAGGGTCATGCAGGAGCGGAGGGTGCAGGGTAAGACCTTCTCTGGGGATAACGCGGGTGGCGGGGGTAATCATTGGAGTGAGAGCGGCGTTGCTGATGACTGAACAGAGAAGAAAGACGGCAAGAAGTCGTATGATGCGCCTCCGCACTCGCAGGAGATGGTGGCGCTCAACAAGCGCTTCTCCATGCTGCACGGCATCTCGTCGCTGCTGAATCTGGCGACCTTCGTCGCCACGATCGTGTACGGGTTCACACTCTCCTCGCGGCTGTCGTAGAAATTCCCAGGGGTCTTGTGTGTACAGCCCCCGGCAGTTATTCCCCTATCCTGTGCCTATTCTAGTGCGAAAGAATGAGGGATTACAAATTGCATACAGGCAGCGACGTGGCTGATAACCGCTCTGTCCCGTCTCTTGATATCTGAAATAGAAAAATCGAAGAAACAAACGCCTCCAAAAGGGTTCGGTTCTGTTGATCCCCAAGTTTTGTCTTCTTCCCAAATGTGGTCTCGCAACCAGAAATGTGCTGAAAGAGAAAACAAAAGAAAAAGTTCACAGAAATTCACGTTAACGCCGGCGGATAATGCTTGCTTCGCTCAAAATCGCACGAGACCTCAGCCCCTCAAACCAACTCAAGACGAGAAAACCCATTCCCCCAAGTCACTCCTTCTCCATTCCAGTCTGTGCCGATCCTTCTTCACCGCCGCCTCGTAGCAACAGACTCGTCAATCGCCTCCTTGGCCCTCAGCAAATTCCGCTTGGCCTCCTCGAACCGCCTGCGCCGCTGCTCCTCCTCCTCCTGCTGCTGCTGCCCCAGCCCCAGGCCGTCGCCCGCCTTGCGCTCCCGCGCGCTTTTGACGTAGTGGCCCAGCGACCACTTGAGCGGCGGCCGCGAGAGCAGCTCGTCCAGGCTCGGCTCGTGCGCCGGCTTGGGGTACTGGCGCGACATGGGGTCGAGGGGCCCGTGTGCTGCGGCGGCGGCGGCGGCCGAGGTCGCTGCGCGCCGCGGGGCGGGGGGTCGAGACTCTTCGTCTGCTGCGGCGGCGGAGGGGCTGTCGAGGCCGCCGCCGGCGGGGTGGGGCGGGGTCGTGTGCATCCTTTGCGGGTGGTTCGGCCGCTGGAAGTCGGAGGGGATGGTGGATGCCGTCGACGTCGACGAGATGGAGGGCCGGCGGCGGGGGGAGGTCGCTGGGAAGTAGTCGCGCTCGCTGGCCGCGAGGGAGGAAGAGGAGTCGCCGGGGGCGCCCGCCGAGGCGGTGAATGCCGATGTTGGAGGCATCGGGAGATCGCCTTGCTTGGTTTGTGATGTGGTGGAATCGGTTGAGTTGAAGAAGAGTGAGGGCGAGGTGTCGCGGGAGGCGGGAGGGGAGAAGAAGGAGACGATGGATTCCCACGAGAATGGCATTGTGGGCGAGCTGATTTCTGTTTTTTGTTCTGCCTGGTGACTGGAGTGCAGTGCGGGTTGGGATGGAAGGATGGGACCTTGATGATTCTCGATTTAGGTTCTGTTCTGCCTCTCGAGTTTCGAATCCCAGGGTCTTCCCCGCGGTTCTTATCCCGGAACCTAGAAGGTGGTGTTGCCGGTACCGGTGGAGCCCCCCACGTTTGCCACCGAAGTCGCGTGCGCAGTTTGGATTTTTCTGATGCAGAAGCTTGGACGAACTGTAAGGTACGAAAAGCAGCGAGGGCGTTGTTGGGTGGGGTTGAATTGAAAGCCAACAACGCTGACGAGCAAGAGACGAAGGCAGCTAAGACGACCTTGAAACCGGAAACGACTAGTTTGCCTGCTCTTTCGATGACTCCCAGGACGCTGCCGGCACTCAGGTCGGTAATCTGAGATGGCGAATGTCTAGATCGCCTAATCGCTGGGCGGCTGCCGAGAACTCGTTGGCGGCGAAAGTGACAGAAGACTGACCCACTTAGTATGCAGGCGGATGAAATTCGGAATGATGCAAGAACGTGGAGGTTATGCAAACCAATGTACGCCACAAACGAATGACAGGAAGATGCAGAACATCGCGGGATGATCAAGGGAGACCGGCGGATTGAGGATTTGTATTATAACAACCTTGAAGGGAAAACCAACAGTGGGTCCTTTCTTTTGGCGTCCCCCATTTATCATCTCTCATCTCGGCCACATGGTCAAGCCAGGCGACGGGAGGCTCTCCCGAATCCACCAGGCTGTCAGGGTCCAGGACCCCAGATGATGCTTCGCCAATGACCGCCCTACTGTGGTAAACACCGTGCAGTGGTGGACATTGGGATAGGGTTCGCGAGATGTGCGGGCCTTGGTTGTGGTCTCAAGGCCCCGACAGCTAAGGACGTCGCATTGTGAATCCGAGGCCGATTTTCAAGGCCAGTCGGCCTCTTGTCCTGTAAGCTGCTTGTTTCGAAATCCCACGCTTGAAAAGGGCGCCCCCAACCTTGTGAACGACGAGACAATTTCGAGATGGTCAGGTGAGCGATGCCAAAGTCGCTAGTGCGGTTGGGCCCCTGTCGCGGCTGAAGCTTGACAACCTGGAAGGGCCATCCATTGCGTCTAGCCGATTCGGCAGTGCACAGCCTAGAAAGGGGGAACGGGAACGTCGTACGAAGCATCATGTGCATCATTTCTTCCTTTTTCCTATCCGTCTGTCAAATCGACATTTCCTGTAAGTTGTGATGACCGCGCATCACCGTCAGCTCTTCTACAGAGCACTTCCATGTCAAAGAACTCGCCTGTCAGACGACCAGGCCTTCAATCACTACCAAAAAGCCCTGCATGGTCGGTGCTTGCTGCTGACGAAAAATGGAGACCGAAGGTTAGAGCGTCCTGTTGGCCGATCTGAACAATCTCAACAACGCCCCTCTTCTCCATAGATTCTTGGGGAAGCCACTCGGTGGATGCCCTCCGAATGTTTCGAAACCGAATTCATACGACCCGGGAAATTGAGAGAGCTAGGCGACATGTTCCAGGGCCGAGTTCGCGCCCCATCCCTCCCCGTACCCATCCCACATCACCAACAGGGTATTTGTACAGTACATAACGTCACGTACCTTACGAAACGCTGTTGGCCACTTCTTGCGACGCCTTCAGTTTTGCATCGGGATCAGTTGCTTGGTGTTTGTCCGGCGTCGGTCCCGCTCCCGCACTTCCCGATTCCGTAGAGCCTCACTTCTGCTTCTGCTGCTTCTCCTTCTCCTGCTGCCTCTTTGCCAGCTCGCTGGTGCGGATGATTTGGGGCGCCTTCGGGCCAGGCGTCTTGTAAGCCGAGAGGGCCTTCGGCGTGAACATGCCCACGCTGCGCTGATACTCGACGTACTCGGGGTACTTGCCGGCCGTGATGAGCTCGGTGAGCCAGGTGGAACCCTGGAACAGCAGGATGAGGAAGGACGGGCCGACGCCGGCCCAGTTGTACAGCGTCCTCGTTGCGTAGCAGCTCCACTGGTAGAGCACGAACCAGATGGACTGCTCCGCGGCGAAGTTGGGATGCCGGCTGTACCCCCACAGGCCCGACGTGATGAAGCCGCGGTCGAGGTCGGCTCGCTCATAGCCGCCCGTGGCTTTTCCTGTGTCTTTGTATAGCTTCTTTGCTGACTGGTAGGCTGTGAATTGTTAGCTGGGCTGGCTTCTGGCGAGGGCCCGGGCTGGACATACCCCATTGTTCCTCATCGGCGATGTACTCGGTTAGGACGAGCCCCAGGTTGACGGCCATCGCGGCGACATCGGCGCTGGTGAGGTCGGGCTCGATGGTCGATGCCAACAGAACAGTGTAGACCGGGGCAGCGATCAGGAAGAGCAGGATGCTCTGCAGAAACGAGATGAAGGTCCAGTTGAAGACGTGGAAGACGGCTTTGGGGACGTTCCGCCGGACGATCTCCCTGTCTCGTGTCAACATAGGTTCCGCGCAGCAGTCAGGTACAATGAACACACCATCTGTAGTCCTCAGACCCCACGTTGTAGCCGCCCTTTCTCCAGTAATTGCGAGTAAGGCGTATCTGGAGCAAATGCATCATCAGCATCGTGCCCATCTCATCACACGCTTCACCGCCGACGACCCCAACTCACACTCCATATTGTGCTGAAGATCAGCGCCGCGTCAATACGCTGCGAAGGCATGCCGTGCAAGCGTGCCCATGCATCGAAGTGGGCAATGTACAGGGTCGGCAACAGGCTCCAGCAACGGTCGACCTGGGAGTAATTTCGATTGATTTCGGCCACGACGAGGAACACGGCACCAAGAGCCAGCGAGAGGGCAAAGCCAGAGATAAGCGGATTGGTCTCAGCGTAGAGCTGCAGGAAATTCTCGCGGCCAGCAAACACGTCGAGCAGCCTCGCGGGGAGGTCGTAGAACTGTGGGATAAAGGGCTGCACCACCTTGGTGAAGTCGGCGCAGTCTTCCAACGCATGAAGGTTCGGGAGCGCCATTTTGGTTTATTGAGTGCAATGCTCTCGATGATGGAGAGTGAGTGTCAACAGTTACCAAAATGTATTTCAACCTCTCATCCACTTCATTGAAATGGTCTCGACGTCATCATCTAGCCTTGAGAGTCCGTACGGGCGAAACGGAGTCCTCGGCCCGTTCCGTGTTAGTGTCACTGAGCAGACCCTTGCCTGTTTCGCGGGCTGTGTTAGGCGCTCGCAACTTCCAGGTTGCAACTCTCACAACAGCGCGTGGTCGGCCCAGGTCTGCTCTCCATTGGTTACCAAGGTCGACGAGAAGTCTCGATAGTTTTCGAATCTAGACGTTACCTCAATTTTTCCCTGTGTCCTACACTGATCAACCATGAACCTGAAGCATCGTGAAACATTAGCTGTAGCCGCAGATCGCCCTCCGTAGCTTCGTATTCTGGCATCATTTCCGGGGCGAAAGATACAAGAGCCCTGGTAGTTGCATAAATACGGCAGGGGGTGGCTTCCAGACTTGTGACTCCGAATTCAACACCACCGGTTTTACAGACACGCGACGCGAACCCTCAGAAGAGGTTGCGTTCGACGTGGCCGATGGCCGAGCTGAGGACATTTGAGCAACGGCGTCGTCTATATTCACACACTACCGTGAGTAATGCGATGATTGTATGACATTGTACAATACAAATTACCTAGATTGGCGGCACTTGAAGTGTTCAGTTGCCGGTTAAGGCAGCCATGCTCTTCTTGATCTCACAATTGAGCCACCACAAGCGATGCTTGATTACAGAATGCTCCTCCAGCTCGGAGTCCAAAAGGTGGGCTTTCATCTTAACCCCGCGCTTGCCTGGCAATAACCAGGACCGCAAGTTGCAAGACGCTCGTCGGCCGACCACTTTTCCAGCCCTGGCTGCTTCAAGTCCTACGCCTTGTTATCGTTCAACCTCTACAACGCAACCATCGGCCACCATGACGCGCATTCTCTGCGTGGCCGAGAAGCCCTCGATCGCAAAAGCTGTCGCAGGCCATCTCTCCGGCGGCCACTACCAAACTGTCGGTCTCGCTTCTCGCTTGGCTGAGGTTGAACTGCGTCGCTAACCGCTGACCAGAGCAACACACGCGACAAGTACATCAAAAACTACTCATTCGACTTCGACTTTGGGCAGCCATGGGGACACTGCTCGGTGACCATGACCGCCGTCAAGGGCCACCTCACCGCTGTCGAGTTCCCGGGGGACTACAAACAGTGGGAATACCCACCACCCGACCGGCTGTTTGACGCGCCGGTGTTGACGGTGATTCCAAATGTAACCAATACCACTGCACGCTCACTCTTCGATCACCGCGCGGTAGATGCTGATGATGCCTGCGCAGGACAACAAGTCCATCGCCAAGAACATCGAGGACCAAGCGAGGCGCGCCAGCCTCCTGGTCATCTGGACCGATTGCGATCGCGAGGGCGAGCACATTGGTAGCGAGATCAGGGACGCCGCGAGGAAGGGCAACGCGCAGATTCAGATCAAGAGGGCCCGGTTCAGTAACGTCGAGAGAGCGTACGTCACCACCTGTTCCCGTTGGTGACCACCATGCTAAGCAAGCTATCATACCTAGGCACATCCTGACCGCCGCTCGGCGGCTGGTTGCCCTCGACGATAAGCAAGTAGACGCCGTCTCGGCACGGATCGAGCTCGACCTGAGGATTGGCTACGCCTTTACTCGGTTTCTCACCTTGAACCTCCGCCCGCTTGGGGGGCCCCTGTCGCAGCTCACGCTCAGCTACGGTACGTCAAAGCCTACGTCGACCCTCCACAATCTACTGACTTGTTCTTGGAAGGGTCCTGCCAGTTCCCAACCCTCGGCTTCGTCGTCGACAGGTACTTCCGCGTCAAGAACTTTGTCCCCGAGCCCTTTTGGGGCATCAAAGTGATGCACGAGCGGGACAGGATCAAGGTCAACTTTAACTGGTCAAGACACCGACTATTTGACCGCATGTCGGTCGTTGTCCTGTACGAGCGATGCCTCGCGGCGAGGACCGCAAAGATCACCAAGGTCCAGGAGAAGCCAACCAAGAAGTGGAAGCCCCTCCCGCTCACCACCGTCGAGCTGCAAAAGATGGCGACCCGGTTCCTGCGCATGACGGGTCAGCAGGCCATGACAGTCGCCGAGAAGCTGTACAACAAGGGCTTCATCAGCTACCCGCGCACCGAAACGGACCGGTTCGACAGGGGGATGGACCTGCGCGCCCTCGTCCGGAAACAGACCCAAGACAACCGCTGGGGCCCCTTCGCGCAGGGCCTCGTTGACGGCGGCTTCCAGCAGCCGCGGCAGGGCCGGCACGACGACAAAGCCCACCCGCCGATCCACCCCATCACCTACGCGGCGCCGGCGGCCCTCGACGACGGCGAGCGGCGCGTCTACGAGCTCGTCACGCGGCGCTTCTTGGCCTGCTGCTCCGAGGACGCCCGGGGCAGCGCGACCGACGTCGAGATGCTCTACGGCGACGAAGGCTTCACGGCGCACGGCGTCACCGTGCTCGAGCGCAACTACCTCGACGTGTACCCCTACGAGAACTGGACCGGCACGGCCGAGCTGCCCAGGTTCACCGTCGGCGAGCGCTTTGAGCCCTCCGAGGCCATGCTCACCGAGGGCAAGACGGGCCCGCCGGGATACCTCACCGAGGCCGACCTGATCGCCCTCATGGACGCCAACGGCATCGGCACCGACGCCACCATGGCCGAGCACATTGAGAAGATCCAGGAGCGGCAGTACGTCAGGACCGTCGAGCGCGGCGGCGGCGGCGGGAACCCGGCCGGAGGCGACGATGACGACAACAACGCCGCCGCTGATCATGAGGCCGAGGCGTCCGCGGGGAGAGGCGGCCGCGGACGGGGGAGGGGACGCGGCGGCCGCGGGGGCGCACGGGGCGGGCGTGGGGGGGCGGCAGGCCGGGGCCGGGGCGGCGGCGTGAGGGAATTCATACCCACAAGTCTCGGAGTCGCCCTGATCGAGGGGTTCGACAGGATGCGCTTTGAGACGAGCCTGGGCAAGCCGTTTCTGCGCAAGGAGATGGAGCTCAAGATGAAGGCCATCTGCGAGGGGCGCACGACCCGGCAGGTCGTCCTGCGCGAGAGCCTGGGCGAGTATCGCCAGGTCTACGAGCAGTCACGGGCCGAGCTCAACATCCTCAAGGCAGTGAGTCGTTTTCCTTCTTCCCCCCCGCTTGCTGTGTCATTCCTTCTTGTCTGACCGGATTAATAGGCTTGCAGGCAATATGTTTTCCAGAACGGAGTATGACGGGCGGGCCAATGCTGGCGAGTTTTGGCACCTTTCAAATTGCATGGTGGCTTCGAGAATGCGGGGAACGTGGCATTCTCCTGACGAAGCTCCGAACCTGAGATAGAGACACTCCTTTTAGTGCCGAGACGAACTGACCGCAGAGCAAACAAGATCAGCCATCCAGAGAGCTGGATGGATCTACGTGTGAGCGGGTGGTGATCGCGATGCATACGCAGCATGCGGTGGGCGGGATTGGTTGAAGGCCAACGCTGTGGAGGGGGGTTTGAGGGGTTGGGCAATGAGCACGGCGAGGAATGGTTATTAGCTGTTCCGATGACGGACGCAGTACCTTAGTCGGCGCTCTTGCTGTGAAACAGTTCTGCAGTGGCAGTTGCCAGTTACCACATCATGCTTCCGTGCCATTGCTCCGTTGGGCGTTTACAACCACTCACTTGGGACCGTGATGCAGATACAAGGTCCTCGGGGCGTGTTGGCGGAGAACAGGTGCTACCTTACCCTCGGGGGGATCGGGTTCTCGGGCTTGTGTTCATCCCCGCATCGAAGCAACAGAAGGGGAAAGGATCTCGGTTGTTTGCGCCGTCTTGTCATTGTGCCATATCGCAGTATATTTTATATTGTCTAAGCTGGATGAAGGGATGAACAATAGCTGGAAAATGGTGCAATGCCTCGGCTAGACAGCGGCCTCCGCCAGACTCGGTCCGTCCTGGGCTGAACTCCGAATCTAATAATTCCAGTCTATTTGAACCCCGGCCGGACTCCGGAGCGCTAGCGCGGGAGGTCTCGATCTGGAGTCACCAGGGAGTGATAAAAACATGACATGGTCGGCGGTTGCAGAGCCGGGTCACAACGTGGGACAGGGACACACAGCACTGCAAGGATGGGAGCAGACTCCCACAACTCTATGTGCGCCTTTTCGAGATTGTGGTCCATGGTGGTGACGGTCATGGCTTCCGGGAATGTCTTTGCCCCAGATGTACGGGGCCTGGGGCTCAGCCCTGCTTGATGATGGATGACTCTGTCATAGGTACTTTAAGGGTCTGTGTCTTGATGTTCCCAGGACGGTCAGCTGGCCGACCGTCAGCCAAGGCAGTGCAGCCAAAACCCCAATCGGACACACCATCTTTGCGACATTGCGAGCCCACGGCAGGACACGGGAGCGAATGCGGGAATAGTCGGCACGCCATTACACTGCACCGAATTCCTCCAGCATCGAGGGGATCCCGAAAGCTCTGTGTGTGTGTGTGTGTGTGTGTGTGTGTGTGTGTGTGTGTGCTGTATTTGTGTACAGAGCAGGACAAAGCCCGCAGATGCCCTGACAGAAGCCCTGACAGAAGCGGGGTGTTACGATCTTGAGTTCTTGACTCCCCTATCTCATCGCTGGTGATGAAGATAATGGAACTCGTCGGAAACCAATTGACGAGTGTATCCGGCCTCGCGGGTGTCTTATCAGGGGCACATGACCCCGGCCTGGCTTCCAGTTGGTGGTTGGCTGGCTCAGCCGAATTTGGGACGAAAAGCCACAAGGCAGGAATCAGCACTGTCAGTGGACAGGGCGGGAGATGCGCACAAAGCAGGTCGGCCTCTTGGAGCACACACCTTCCGTGGCGGCAGCGACCTTCGTCATTACGTCGAAAGGGTACATCAAGGGACCTTGACGTCTCACGCCTTGCTTGCTGCGAGCAATGCGAACTGGAACTGGCACTGTGCACGTATCAGACGATCTCCACAATCCATCGTCATATCTGGGGGTTTGCAAGCGCAGCGCACTTCACAATTGATTGAGAAACATTGGTTTTGCTTGCTTGATTTTCAAGCCCTACCTCTGAAGTGTTTGTGGGCGAAGTTCTCAGTATTCCAGCACTAATCCCAAACGTAGCCCGCCGCGTCAGCACCGCTAGCGATCCGAACAAAGAAGTGAAACCAGACAGTACGGCGAAGCCGACCTCGTCTGTGGTTTCACTACACTTCAAGTTCTTTGTAGCCAGTGATGCGCTGCGGCGGCGGCACGGTGCAGTGCTTGTTGTGTGCATCAGTCCTGCCGTCTTTTTGGCTGTGTGTGGCCCCATGGCACAAAGCGAACTCTTCCCATCTTTAGCCGATTCCGGTCAAGCCTATGTCCTGGTCCGAGCTTACCCAGTGCCAACTGAAACCTGGACAGGGGCGTCGCAAGCAGGAGTCAAGGTACCTGTCGGTACTTCTCTTTCCTTGGTACAAACCATCCACCTGGTGCTGCCCAGGCACCACACCATCTTCCATCCATATTATGGCCTGGGGTGCCACGCCTCCTAGCGCTGCTCTCTCTCTTCCTCCTCAAAGCAACAACAACGCAACCATTCCCACCACTTGACTTTACAGTGAGAGAGTCATCTCTTGTCACAGAAGATCATCGCAGCAGCTCTTGCCATTTTGCCAACCGACACTTTTGTCCGATAAGCCTCGTCTTCGGCCAAAAGTCGTTTTTCGCAAACAATAGCTGCGCATTGCTTCAGACATTCGTGAGTGTGACTCAGCCGTTTCCTTGGACAACTTGACCCCTTCCTCGCCCTCACGTAAAGGCCACCGAGCCTCAACAACTCCGAACATCAACCATGGCTCCCGCGAGCATCAGCAGCAGCAGCAGCCAGCAGCGCCTGTCGTCCCGCCGTGCTGTGTCTGCCATCAAGAGAAGCGCTAACGATCGGTTGCGCCGCATTGCAGACACGTCTCGAAGCAAACCGACGACCCTTAGAACCGTCAACATGGCAACTATGGCATCTGCTGTCCGCGATATCGCAATGACCTCCGGCCGAGACAACTTAACTGCTGTAGCGGCCCGGAGTGTCCCTGTGGCAACCCATCCGATCACCCTCCCGACTCCTCCGAATTCCATCTCGCCCTCGCTGCCCCCCCACGGGCTCAAGGCCCAGCTTCAGAGGGCGCGCCTCGACTCGATCCACTCGATCGACTCGGACCTGGACCTGCTGGATGCCGGCGGAGACGAACACGACGCCGGTCTCGGATCCCCTCCGTACGACTCGGCCGGCGCCATCACCTCGGCCATGCTGGCCAAGTTCCACCTCCCCGAGATCCTCTTGAATCACGGTCCGCTGCCGATCCGGCATCTGATGGGCTACCTCACCACTTCGGTGCCGGGCTTCGCGGGGATTCCCCCGGCGAAGGCCCGCAGGCTTGTTGTGGGAGCTCTGGAAGGAAAGGGGAGCGGTAATGAGGGTGGCGGACTGGATGGTGACGTGGAGTTTCTCAAGGTGGGCTGGGGCCGCTGGGATGCGAGGCGCCGCGGCCAGCCTGCGCGAGAGTCGCGGTCGCGCCATGCGTCGCCCGGCGCCCACCCCAACAGCATCCCCATCACCAAGACCGCCAAGTGGAGCACCGACCGATCACGACTCGGGGCGAATTTCGGGTCGAGTTTGGGCGGCTGCTCGGCCGCCTTCTCTCACGACGACCGCTTCATGGACATGGACATGATGGACCACGAAGCCGACAAGATGTCGCTCGACGGGTCCGGGTCGGCGTCGTGCTCCGAGGCGCCAGACGATGACGACATGCGGAGGCACAACGACGACCCGGAGGATGCGACGGACGATGAGGACTGGGCCGCCGTCGGCGCGGCCGCACTACGTGCGTCGTCGTACCAGCCCCGATCGAACCAACAACACTCCCCTTTCACCACTGTACATACTTCGGGCGGCAGCGGCGGCATACGGTCGTTTTCAACGGGCATGGCGCGCCCGCCACAGCTCAGCCCGCCGCCCAACTTTAGCAACATTCCGGCATCAGCGTTTGGGGCCATGGCCTCGGACGCACAGGAGCGCGAGGCCGTGGAGGCTCTTCTGCGCCTCGGATCTATGTAACACCACCAACAAACATCAACGACACTTAGTGCATGACATGGCATGGCATGGGCTCGGCGTTCTCAACAAAGTGGCGGGGCATCATCTCGGTTATCATCATTGTTTTTTGGCACCAACTACCATCGCCGGGCGTGGAGGGGTTATTTGGATTATGGGATTCTGGTTTATGGGGGCCGGCTAGCATGGGGAACCCCCTGTCTTTTACGATTGGACTTTGGTGGATTTGGGAAAGGAAAAGGACGGACCGCGACGGAAAGGGAACATTGTTTGAGGCGGCCCTCCCATTGCTGGCGCATGCTTTCTGGATGACTCGGACCTCTGCGGCTCCCTCGTCCGCTCATGAGGCGTCCTGGCGCTTTTTGGCTTATCTCATGCGCATCATGCCATCGGCGGGTCGACCATCTCAACTCACATCTTATCCCCAATTCCTGGGCAGTCACGGAGGAGTCACTGAGACACTCCTTTAAGTCGAAATTATCCTCGTCAGCCCCGGCGATCACGTCCATGGAGGGCACCTCGGCCGTATCAGCAACTCGACCTTGGGCCGATGCTTCTATCGACACATCGACGTTTCGGTCAACGGCTCTGGCCAAGAAGAACACGAAAAACGCTTTTGAATCTTATATACACTTTTGTAATAAACGAAGGCATGAAGGTTGGCTTGACCAACCAAATGGGAGGAAGGATATGGAAATAACAAAAAAACCTACCAAGGTTCCTCGACCTTTGAGACCTTGGCTTCATTCTCGAAGAATCCTATCGCGGTCAGTCCGTGGATGGCCATTCTGCCTGACCTCATGTTTCACCTCCGAGACTACCGGGCAAGTTTCAGGGGGTGCAGTTGCTTTGTATAACACCCGCACCTCTCCTGCGGTTCCCACTTCAATTCGAGCTAATTCTTTCTTTAGCTACCTTAAGTGAGATCGATCCTGGCTCCGTATCACATCGTATCCAGGGCTGAATTACCACCGACGATGCTATAGACAGGGCAGGCTGGCTCGCGGCAGCCACAGCAAGAACTCGTTCGCCCTCTAGAACAGCGATGCCGGCCAAAAGCAGAAACCCTGACATGACGTTGGGTGTAGAAGCCGAGCAGTTCTTCAGAAACCAATGACATGGTTAACAGTCCCGGTCTCCAGACTTTCCATTCAGAAGACGACGGGACGGACAGCCATGAGGCCCCCCGTTTGGAATCGCGGACTTGCTGCTCCCGAACCCCCCTGTTCTTGAGACTGCCAGTCTCAATGTCGGAAGCGGATCCGCCCCCCTCAAATAGGTATCTGAAAGGATCGAGTGCTCGAAAGCCCTTTGACTTAACCGGGGGGCACTATCATGAAGGCCAAGGAAGTGCTGCTCAGGGTGGGCTGAGCGATGGACACTAGATACCGTACCTTATCACTCCTCGAGTGCTCAAGACCTGTAAGAATCAACTTAGCAAAAAGCCATTAGATATCTGTCGCTCGGGAGCCGAGCACAACCATCCATCCAAGACTGCAGTGATCAACACAGGAGGGTACGGACAGATTTGATGTTGGGGATGCCCTTGGGGAAGGGAAGAAGGGCTTTGGTAGCTGTTGTCTTCTATAAACAAGGTTGGCACTGGATTGAACTAAGGTCCACTAAGTAAATAGGCGTTACTGATATACCGAACATACCTAAGGTATGTACAATATCAGCAAGGAAGGGACTGCAGTAGCTGGCTGTTTCTGTCCTTATGCTGTCCTGAAACGACTTGTTGCATCGGTGTGTAGGAATGCAGTGTGTTAGTGATGCTCTGACCGAGTCCATAACACATATAATAAGCTTAGGTATAACATACCAAGCTAGGTAGTCATTGAAACGCATGGTGCCTGTGGTATAGACAAGGCTGGATAGTTACCTTGGCTCTCCCCTGTGTTCTCTTCATTCCTTTTTCCTTCCGAGTCTTAGATCCTGTTCTGCTAGTCTGTCTGTTTGGTTGACTGACGGCACCTTGGATCCGGATACGAGATGCAGAGTAGGGTAGGGGGTTCGACTGTGGTGCGATGGGAATGCAATAACGGCAACGAGGAAGAAGTGTAAATTCACCTTGGTGCGTCTATGTGCGTCCCCAGCTCCTTTAACAGAATGCCGCCCCTCCTTGGGTCGAGGCGACTTGTGTTATAGCCGTTGTCCTGGTCATTATGTTAGTGGCAGTCGGCCGGCATGAGAAACAAACACTTGCCACAACTCGTTCACTTCTCAGCCCAGTGAGCCAGTCATCTCTCTACAGGCTGACATGTTGCATCAATACCACAGTGCAAGGCGCTGTTTTCTTTATTATGCCTTGCCGAACAATTATTTCTTGTTTCTAACTCTTCCCAATGGCAATCCGTCACGGTAGCTATCCCCATTATCCAGGAGCTGCTTATACCAGGTTTGCCTCCCACCCTTTCATAGATCCAGCCCCCCAACTAGCACCATCATTTCACGTGTATATCCAGCCAGCTTCCCACGAGCTAACAACACCCATTATTGCCCTTGACTCCATTCGCAGACCCCGCGGCCTCGTCCCGACACCGCTTGCACATGCACCAACCCCCCAGGCTCCCCTGCGCCCACTCCCTCCGCAATTGAACCGGCAGGTCCACGTCGCAGTAGTGATTCAGAATCTCCTCCCCGGCCTTGATACCGCCCGGACGACCCCCCGCGACTCTCGTCTCGCGCGCCCACAGCACCATGCGGCCGCCCCACTCCCAGATGACGTTGGGATCGCAGTCGTGGTTGGCCAGGCACCAAAAGGGGTGCACGGCGGCCACGTCTGGGCGCTGGTCGCGGGGGTTCTTCCTCGCCGAGGCGGTGCCGCGGAACTTGGCGTAGGCCGTGTTGAGGACCCACAGGTCGTGCTCGCCGAGCGTGGCGAAGATGTCAACGTCCATCTTTTCGAGTATGTGCAGCGGTATTTCGATATTGTACTTGAACGAGAAGGGGAGCGTCCACTCGGGTGGCGGCTCGTCCGTGATGGAGCCGTCCACATCGTTTAAACTGCTGTCTACAAAGTCGCCCCAGACTGCGAACCAGTTGCCGTTAGATGGGGATTGCTGCTTTTGGTGGTCTGAGAGACAAGTGGGTGAACTTACTGTATTTGATCTCATCAACTTCCAAGGGATGAATGCCTTGGTGTGTCGACATGGCAAGGAGGCGCGCCAGAAGCAAGAGATAGAGGGACTGGTCGATGTCGGCGGCATCGGGGTCCTTTGCGATCGAGTCCACGTCCTTGTCGCAGACTGCAGGGTGGTACTGCTCCTGGGCCTTGGAGAAGCAAAACTCGTCGCAGAATATTGTGTCGTAGCACTCTGGGCAGCTCACCGCCTTGGAGTTGCTGTTGAGCGGCCGAAGTTCGGTGCCGCATGCGTCGCACGTCGACTCCTTGTGGCGGTTATTGGCCGTAAGTAGCGAATACTCTTCCAGGACGGCCTCTCCCGGCGCGATGTCTTCCTTTGCGAAGAGGCCAAGCTGGTTGCATGTCGGAATGATATCGTATCCGTCCGTGTTGCTCTCGCCGTCGAGCAGGACCGGAAGCGCCGAGACTCTGACCTCGCACTTGGGCGCCATTTGCGAAAGCCGCGCGTTCAGAAAGGCTAGCGATTCCTCGGAGAAGCGATCGGGCTCGTGTGTGTTCCAGGGATAAACCTCTCTGCGCACGACACCGCGGTCTGGCAAACTGCCAATGTCAAGGGGCTCGTTGGGCCCCTTCCGTAGCCTTCGTCTCGCGACCTGCTCGATATAGCCCTTGATCTCCCGGAGCTCCCTGTTGTGGGGCACCATGTTGATGCCCCTTTCGCAGAAGCTGAGCGAGCTCTTCAGGCAGCCGCACAGCAGGAGACTGAGCGAGAGGATCTGGAAGCAGCGGACCGTGGCAAGATTCGCCAGTATGTTGTACTCGCCGGCGGCCTCGGCGCCCGCACCATCGACCAGCCGGTCAAAGTCCTGCACTAGAGAGCCGTGGTTGAGCACTTCGGGACAGGGCGTGGTCTTGTAGCCCTGGAGGGCCGCCTTGGCTTGCTCGTGGTACTCGAAGCTCTCATCGCGGACCTCGTCGGCCAAGAGTAGGGAGCGATATGCATCACCAGCCGCCAGATCCGGATAGGCGAGGTGGGAATAGACAACGGCTCGTTCGAGGTAGAGGATCAGATCATAGGGCGATGCAGCCAACGCATCCGTCAACTGCTGGCGGCGGTCGAGGAGAGAGGCCCTGGGTGGGTCTTTCTCATCCATCATGAAAGATGGCGAGGAGCTGTCGACGGCCGACATGGTGGGTGTGAAGTAGTGTAAGTCGCTGTGACAAGACAACGCAGGGTCGGGAACATTGCGTGATCCCAAGGGGAGAAAACGACGAGACTCGGACCGCAGCGTTGCAGCGGCAGATGGGAGGGCTCGGTTGATAGGATATAAATAAGGTGGGGGTATGTTAAAAAAGTGGTGGTGCCCTTGCAACGAGGACAAGGTGGAAGATTCCAGGTTCCTTGGTGGTGTGTGAGCAAGAGAGTGTGTGTGCAGTGGTGTGGCTTCCCTGGGCGTGGGTTGACGTTGTTTCCCGGGTCTAAGAGCGAATCCGGGGGGAAGGAGTCACAGGTGGACCTCGCTGGCGGCACCTGCAGTCGGGAAGGTTCCAAGCTGGTTCACACATGCCCCCCCGGGAGACGACAAGAAGGGCAGTTACGATCTGATGACGGGAGACCTGGGCCGGCAGAGCCCTGTCCCTCAGTCCAGTGCGCCCCTAGCCGACAGCTGCAGAAAGAAAAATGTGACAGGAGGAAAAAGGACACCTGCCAAGACAGCAAAACTTGACGTTTTGGGGGGGGGGGAAAGGTTATAGCAGGTGCTTGATATTTATGAGGATGGGTCCAGGCTCCAGACAGACTGTCGGACTCTCCATTTCGTTTTTTTCCTTGCATCGTGTGGTCCCCTGTCCGGCAGCCTCTTGCCCTCCCAACCTGGAAGGCTTGCAGCTTGCGCCGAGATTGAGAAGATGGAACCCACCGTAAGCCAAGCATCCCCAGAAGTCGGCATCCCTCTCTTCCAGGTTTGGGCGCTTCGCACGAGCAATGGGAGAGAAAGCCCGACACCCCGGCTTCCATGCCGGCCGGCCCCACGCTGCGTTGGGCTAGACTCGCTCGACTCGGTAGGGCACAGGTCACTCCAAAACTTGGCTGCGAGACGATGTGCCCGGGTGCCGTCATCGTGCCGCTGCAACTCCAGTTGCATCACCCGTGCAGGGCTCTGGCACCTTCACAAGTCCAGTTTGCTGGCTATGCTCCACGCCGGTCGGCCCTGGTGGATTTCCAATCGGTGGAGCTGGCCAGAGTCAGCCACCCAGCCAGTGGCACATCGTGAGAAGCCCTGTCCCGATTTCGCCGTAGAAATGATGCAGTAAAACCAGTCGACCGAACGATCTAGATCTGGACTACGAGCAGCGCATGGAGTAGGTAGGTAGGTACTGTAGAGTGTACGACGGGTCATGTTCTGTCCGTCGGAGAAACCTACCTTGCACTGTTTCGATTTGTGTGTAGGCGGGGCGGTCGAGATACTGTGCACGGCGTCACGGGCGAGGTTGTGGTGCCCTCACGACCCGAGTGTGACGGGCCGGTCTCGACTTCGAGGGGTCGACCCTGGACCCCACTCGGGGACCTTTTGTATCAAGGTATCATGCACAACTCGACAGCAGGGTTCACACCAAATCAGCGGCAGTCGGGAGTCCGAGATTCTCAGGGTCCTGCTCCAACACATGGCTTGCAGATTGGCGGCGGCGCGCCATTGGCCCCTCGAGCAAGCCGGCGAGGGGCACTACGTCATACCCCTTCCAAGATCGTCTGCACCACTCCACGTGCCCCTTGATCGCCGCGCTCGCGAACGGCAGGCCGGTCCTTGGCACCTCAGTCGTCAGCCGCCAGATCATCGGAGGGGGAGGAAGGGGACTTCCGGAGGCTTCTTTCCGCTCGAACAGATGCAGTTGCACCGAGTACGAGAGCGGTAACGGGGAAAGGGAAAAGAAAGGCAAAGCCAACACTGTCGTGCACGTTTTTTCAAGAGCCTTTTTTGCTGCGTAGACCTGCAGCTGCGCAGCAAGAATTGGATTGTTGGACTCGTGAAAATCTAGAATCTATTGGTGCACTACGGAAACCCTAGCCCGGACCATCCATCCCACTTGGTTCCCGTACGGGCAAGCCCGAACAAGCCGTGGCCCAACAACCACCCCCCTGCAGCTTCCCTCCCCCCCGCTCGGCGCACACAGCAGACAGCTGGCCCGGTCTTGTGGCCATCCGCGCGGTACGCCATTTTCGCTCATTCCGGTCCGTTCTGGACCCTTTTTTGTTTTCTCTCTCATTCCTGCGCCACCACCGCGCCAAGATCACTGAGCTTATCGACATAGAAGGCCGGCACGGCCACCGCATCCGCGGCTTCCCAATCAGCCCTCGTGGCTACCCCCGTCAGCACGGCCAGCGTGCCTCCCAGCCCGCCCTCGATGCCAAACTTGATGTCGGTGTTCAGCCGGTCGCCCACCATGCAGGTGCGGGCGCGGTCCAGCCGGAACTTGCCCTCGATGGCGTCCATCATGGCCTGGCTGGGCTTGCCGAGCGCGACGGGCTGCGTGCCCGTCATGTAGGCGAGCGGCATGGCGCCGATGGAGCCGGCCCCGGGGAAGAGGTTGTGGTTCATGGGGAAGGTCGAGTCGACGTTGGTGGCCAGGAAGACGGCGCCCCGGCGGAGGTACTGCAGCGCGTGCGCCCACTTGAGGTAGTTGACGTGGAAGTCGAGCCCGGCCAGCACGCAGCCCACGTCCGGTTCGAGCAGCGACCCGTCGGCGAGCCCCCGCCAGTCCTCGGGCGTCATGTCCCGCCGCAGCGACGGGTCAGTCCCGCCCACGAAGGGCACGTTCTCCGAGCGGAGCTCGATCTCGATGCCGGCCTCGCCCAGGACAAAGACCTTGTTCTTGGGCGCCGGCAGCTGGAGGATGCGCGAGATGTAGATGGCGGAGCTGTAGGCGGAGCCGAAGATCTCTTCGACGTTGGACGGGATGCCGAGCGTGGTGAACTTTTTGAGGTACTCGTCCCTGGACTTGGTCGAGTTGTTTGTCACAAAGACGACCTTCTTCCCTGGTAGGGGTTAGCGCAAGGGGGCAAGGTCTGGTGGGCGTGGGATATGCCTCATGCCTCGGGATCGTAAGAGTTCGAGTGTCTCGGGGACGCCCTCAAAGACATGGTCACCGGTCCATATTACCCCTGATCAACAGGTCAACACCTGGGCAGAAGATGGAGATTGCTCATGATTTTTCGAACCGTCACAGTCCAGCAAAAAGACCTAGACTGGGTGAGCAAGACTGTCAGGGGAGGCACTTTGCCGGGTGAGTCAGCCTACATCGAAGCGGTCGAGGAACTCGTTGATGGCGGCCTTGTCGCCAGTGAGGTATGTTGGTCCTGCCATGATGGCACGCTTGCAACGCTGGCTGTATTGTACGGGTATTTTGGGGCAACCTGGAAGTCTACGGATACAGCGAGTTTCGGGCAGCAAGTGTCACAGCCGAGAGAATATGACTTGGAGGATGCCGACTTCGCTCAATCGCCCAAACAGAAATCCTTGGCAACGATTAGCCGGGCCGTGCCTCTTCTCGGCGTCGGGGACTCGGAGGAAGACACAACCCTTGCCATGCCGGCTCCAATCCACCAGCTCCATTCTCAGCAATGTCGAGCCCCATCATTGATCTCAGGCTGATAATGCATGGCGTTAGCCGGGGTCAGGCTTGCCGTGTGTGCCTTTTTTAGTTGAAATCACCGGCGTGCCAGTGGTCGACGGGTCGAAGGCTTCGTTTCCCTAAAGCTCAATGACGTAATTGGCGTTCCCTTCCTCCAACCTCAACTGAACCAGCCGAACTTGCTGACGGGCAAGGGTCCAAATCTGAACAATTCGCACGACTTTTTAGTAGTACCTCTCGTACCTACATTGAGCCATCTCAGCTAAATCCCGTTTCATCTCATTTCCGGTCTTGTACATATTTGAGCAAAAAGGTGTCGCTTCAGCTGTTGCCCTACGAAGCCGATGCCAGCCCAGCGAGGAGGACTGCTCTACTTCTTCACCCACTCTTGAACATACAACTTGAAGTTCATTTTTGCCTCAATGTCCCTCTGTCGTATGATTCCGACATCATCTGCCTTGCGCACTATAGGCTGAGCATCACGTTGGGGCCAATGCAGAGAGAGGGGTTATCCATGACCCCCACTCTTTGGACCCCACACCACATTGGAGTGCACAGTGATCTCCACAACGTTCAAGCATCTCGCGAGCAGATTCTCGAATCCTCTCAGCCGCCTCTCTGCAAGTGCAAGTTGTGATAGATCCGTGCCCCTTGTCTGATGAAGCTGATGGCCTCGGATAATTGAAAATGTTTTTGCCTTACTCACGTGAGCTTTACTCATAGCCCTCGCTTTCTCTGACGTATCACACCTACCTGGTACCTGAGCGCGCTTATTTTGTATATCCAACCTTCCTGCCATGGACCCAAACGCACAGAGACTGAACAGTGTACGCCACACATGATGACGAGATCTTATACATGCGTTGAGATGCAGGCTGGGGTTCACTCACCATAGTACGGCTTGCAAATCAGAGATAAGCACTGCTTGTAGCAGAGCTCTGCGAAACAGTGCAACGAACGAGCGTGGTGACACTGACAGGAGAGAGGACGGGAGCCGCCTGCCTCTTATCAATCCCTACCACAGTAGGTTTTCCATAGGTCCCAAGAACAGAAAACAGCAGGGTCGCCGCTTTTACTCAAACAAGCCATAATTTCATCAATCAACATCATAGCTTTAAAGAACTTTGTTTGTTGAAGCTTTGATTCCGTTGATGTTCCCCTCTCAGATCGACGAATATTTTATCGATAGGCTTACAGGGGTTGAAAGCTCCCCCCGACAAGTGCCCCTCCATTCACCCCTCTAATCTTTCACCCACTCCTAACTTCACAAAATCCCGCTCAAACAAAGTCGCAGCAAGTCACCACAAGCCTCCGATTTTCTTCGTTTTCCCCAATATCACAGTCTCGAGTGGCATGTGTTGGTTCCTGCCTCGGTCTCCCTGAGTACCTAGCCTCCCTAAACACACCCGAGCTTGATCCCTGCACCGAACCGGTCCACACCCAACCTACTAGCAACTTCTTTCGGAGCTGGACTGCCCGATCCCGAGCTCCGCTACGGCGCGCAAACAACGGCATCCTGTCTCCGTAACAACCCTGAGCTTTCTCAGCAATCCCGGCCTAGGATAACGTCAGATCCCGTCTACATCGAGATCGGCACCCAGAATACCACCAGCAACATGGCCAACCAGGCGAACCTCTACTCCTTCCCCGCCGTGGACGCGCTCGCCCCGGCCCTTCGCGCCTACGTCATCTCGTGCCAGGAAGCCGGCCTGGCCCGCCACGGCGTCTTCAAGGTTGCCGTGTCCGGCGGCTCGCTGCCCAAGACGCTGGCGCAGGCCCTCATCGCCGAGCCGAGCTCGCCCGCCGACACGGTCAAGTGGGACAAGTGGGAGATCTTCTTCGCCGACGAGCGGGCCGTGCCGCTCGACGACGCCGACTCCAACTACGGCCTCCTCAAGACGGAGCTGCTCGACAAGCTGCCCGCGGGCACGCCGCCGCCGACGGTGCACCCCATCAGCGCCGACCCCGAGGTGCTCGCCGACACGCAGGAGCTGTCCGACCAGTACGAGCAGACGCTGGTGCGCAGCTTCGCCGGGCGCGACTCGGTGCGCCTGCCCATCTTCGACCTCCTGCTGCTCGGCTGCGGGCCCGACGGCCACACGTGCTCGCTCTTCCCCGGCCACGAGCTGCTGCGCGAGACGGACGCCTGGGTCGCCCCCATCAACGACTCGCCCAAGCCGCCCTTGAGCCGGGTCACCCTCACCCTGCCCGTGATCACGCACGCCGTGCGAGTCGCCTTCGTCGCGACGGGCGGCGGCAAGAAGGACATCATGAAGGAGATCTTTGAGGAGGAATCGGGTCTGCCGTGCGCCCTGGTCAATTCGCTGTGCGGTGACCGGTGCAGCTGGTTCGTGGATAACGCTGCTGTTGAGGGGATCAGCTATCCCAGGAGGCCGTTCAGTCTATAAATTGAGTTGGAGGTCACAGTGGGAAAGGGGAATATTGGCTGGGTGGAGGAAAAACCACAATGTTTGTGAGAGATGGCGTCTCTTAGTGATCGCAGGACAAAATCACGATATTGTTTGGGGACAGGCTAGCCTTCGCTTGACCATTTTGATATCACACAGTCCTGTTATTTTGTTACGCCTTGAGAGAGGGATGGACTTGAGTCTACTAGAGGATGTTTTCTGGGCCGGCGGTGCTCTGCGGCAGGGGCCGGCGATACCTCAGTCGTTTCCTTCCTCACCATCGGCTATTTCTTGAACCTAGGTATTTAACTACATCGAGCCAACGCGAAGTTAGGTATCCCTGACGCTCGCTATTGGATGTCAATGACCTAGGTGGACTCCATACGGTCATCATGATGGTGATGTCCATAGGATATGTCTCGTGCTTCAAGAACACCGAGCCATATGCGGCATCATTGCTTGCATACAGTTTGCTTGCTTACTGTGAACTCACCATGGGAATATCAACTCCAAGGGCACCATCCCAGCAAGTGAAAGGAGAGCATATTGACTACCTCTATGTGTCTTCTTGTTCCTCAAAGACTGATCTGACAGTTCAGGAACTCGCCCAACTGACTGAATCTGCCAACCAAACGAAGAAAACCAGTCTTCTTCAAGTTCCAGCCTACAACACCCAAGTTCCTTCGCCCAACCTCCCAGATACAATACTGAGCTCTTGATCAGCCACATGTCCGTTACTACACCACACAACACCCCTCCCTTTTTACTTCCCCAAAAGCCAACAACCCAACAAACCAGCTCAACCAATAGCAGCCACCAACAAGCCAACCGCACTCGCCTGCTTCCCAATCGTCGAGTTCCGAAACGGGCCCGTCCAGCTGACGTCGTACAGGTGCGTCCCGTCGCCCGGTCTCGCCTCGGCAAACGCGGTCTGCGCGTTGCGGCCCAGGAACCCGCGGTACGCTTGCCCGCGGTCGCTGTCATTGCTGCCGCTGATGAAGAGAAGGGTCACGCGGGCGAGCTCGGCGAGGTTGGACGCAAAGACTCCCTTGAAGATCTGCTGGTCGTGGTCGCACCCGTCGCTCTCGTCGGGCCGGCAGCTGGCTTCGGTGAGGATGCCGTCGCTGCTGGCGAGCTGCGGGGTGGTGGTGGCGGGCGGGGAGAGGACTGCGTCGGCAATGGCGTGGGCGGAGGCGAGGTGGGTTGTGTCCGCTGTGGCGAGGTATAGTTCTGGTTTTTTTAAGTGTTTTTTGTTAGATGCAAATAACAGGATTTGGCTACCTAGTAGGGCGAGGGGACTTATTCCAGTTTGATAGGTGGTATAGGGGAAAAGAACACGAGAGAGGAAGCTGCGTACCTGCTAGAGCGCCGAGGATGACGCCTTGGTTGTAGGTCCACACGGGCAGCTTGTTGTTGAAGCAGACGCCGTCGCTGTCAGAGGCTAGGCCGTCGTTGATGAGATTGCTGCTGCCGTTAATCATGCCTGATCCCTGGAACCAAGACCAGGCCGTCAGGGCATGGTCGAGGTAGCTGGGTTCGGCGCCGCCCAGGCGGTTGTACAGCGATACCGCGAGCTTGATGAACAGCTCGTTGGCGATGGCGTTCTTGTACGTCTTGGCCTTGATGTCGACGTAGATGCCGCCGCCGCAGGGCGAGGCGGTCCAGGACTCGTACATGTACGCCTCGTCCGCCCTGGCAAGGTCGAGATAGGCGCTGTCCCCGGTCAGATCGTACATGCGAACCATGGCCAATGCCCACCACCCCGTGTCGTCAGTGGACTCGCCACGGAAGTCGCCGTTGAAAGCCGCTCTCTGCGTCTCGATGATGGTTTTGACCTGGTCCAGGTAGTCGATGGAGTTGGTCTGCAGCATGTAGTCGATCACGTTGGTCAGGGTGATGCCGCTGAGCCACCAGGGATCGCTGGGCGACCATATGGCCTGCGAGGATGCGTAGAACTTGGTGTTCATGGCGTCAATGGCGGCCTTGGATACTTCTTTGGCATCAAAGTCTTGCCTCGGCCGCAGAAGCCCGGCGTGGGGCGCCATTTGGCCAGCTGTAGGGGCATTGAAATGGGCCGCAGCGTCGGGAGATGATCCATCATCCCGGTGTTGTGGTGCAGAGGGATACCCAAGCCCTAGATGGACCCAGTGAGAAGCCAATACAAAGAGGAAAAGGCCAAGTCTCGTCATCTTGTCTGTCTGCTGGAGGCAAGAATGGAAGAATGCCCACCTCATCACGGGCCGGGAGGTGTCTGGTCTAGTATGCCCGCCAGTCGGGAATGCATGCCAGGCTGGCGAGCCCTTGCGCAACAGTACGAGGCTTCCACGCAGTGCGAGTACACGTTTTGCGGAGCTCGGGGCTGGCGGCCGTGCTTCACAACAAGTCTCCATACATGGCTCGCCCTGAGGTGACAATCAAGCCCTGGTGATACCCCGTGGCCCGTCAGACACGATTTGAGTGTCAGCTGTATATATGGGTGTCACAGAGAGCCTCGCCATCATCCCTAGGTCCGTACATGGCGCGATATGGCTGTGTGTGCAGCCATTTCAAACCGGGACTACTTAGTCGAGACCTCGAGGAAGAGGCCATGAAATATTGTGGATCCGGGCTTGCACGACGCCCTGGCTCTCTGCAGACCGTCGGGTGATGCTTGAATTTTGACGAGCCTGGCCCTGGTCCTGTTGCCTGCCCGTCCGTGCGGGAGCTTGAAAGTTGCCTCGACGAGGCCGGAGGAAACTGCCTCGCTGCGGCCCGGTCCTTCGGTTGAGGAATGGACACAATGGCGGACTTGACTGTGGGCATGAGACGGCATTATCCGTGTGCCCCCAGTGAAAAAGAGAAGGTTCCATGCATGCGTGCCTCAGAACACACACTGCTTGTTGTCAGTCGCAGGAACAAGGTTGGAAGGAAGTGACCGGGAATTGGAAAGGTGCTGGTGATATACCCTGCCTTCCTATTCTGTTTGTTCCTCGACTCGGATATCGCTGGCTGCCCCTGCCTGACGAGTGGCACACATGAAGAAGAGCCGTGAGGGCACTGGGTCGCGCAGTTTGAAATGGCTGGCTGGTTCTGAAGAACGGTCTAGGCAACTTGAGCCTCTGACCTGTCCTTGTCCACAGCACAGATTAGGTAGGACGTGAGTAACGGTTCTTAAGGAAACGCGTCGAGGATTCGTGATCGAGATAGTGGAGCAATTAAAAGAGAAGGGATGAGGTGGACAGAAGAGTGTTAATTATGACCGTTTTCTCATTGAGAAACGTAAGTCATTGAAGGCACGGTTACCTTGGAAGGACACGGAGAGTTCCATGTGAAGAACTTGAACTTCAAGCTGCAGTTGCTTGTTTTGGAACAATTGAGACGCGCATTGCGCCACTGCAAGATGGCGGCTTCCGCCTCCAACTTTGCATCGGTGAAGCTCATCTTTCGGTCCGAAAGAGAACCCACGATTGCAGAAATGCCATCACGACCACGACTTTTCGAGCTATTGCCGTCGCGTCGCAAACCCGGATGCCTCCACATGAGTCCTGTACAATACACGCACGCGCACACGTGGCGGTGGGCTTCAACTCAAACCGATGACCTCCAACAGCCAGCAGCAGCAGAGGTCAGTTTGCGCAGTTCCTCGTTGTGATTTTATTAACGAGTCTTCTTCCTCGGCGAAAATCCGCAGTCGATGGCCGCGAACGCCGACGACCGAAGCAGAGTGGGCTCCCCGTTGACCCGATTATGATGGTGATTGACGCGCTGGCGTGCAGTCGGTGAATTGATCAACAGTCTCTTATCACAGCAAGAGCTTGAAGGGAAAGACGGAACGCAGCTATCGCGGGAGATCGTACGTCTCAATAATATGGCATGATGAAGACGCTTTCTTCTGTCGAGGCCAACGTGCTTTTGAAGAGGAGCCATCCCATGATTCCCATCCGAGCCATCCCGCCCCGACCAACCGGAGCAGCTTGGTCGAGGGGTCCGCTTGAACCGGCTCCTCCTGTCATTTCAGCTTCGGTCTTGGCTCGCCTTCGACCAGTCGCCGTTTCAGCCGGCCATGGAGTCATGGACCGGGGGGCGAGACGATCGCCCAATTTCCTTGTCTTGGGGGCCTGTTGCATCACCGCAGATAATCGGAAAATCCAGTCGCCGTCCTCCCCGGTTGCCTCTCTTTTCTGCCGTCGGCATAGAAAATAAAGTACCCTTTACCAGGCCCGCGCCTCCGAAGATCACGGCAGCCAGCGCACTGGTTAATCGCGGCACCCAACTCCGGTCAACAAGCGGGTGTTGGCGTATAAGTCGGCATCCATCTCGTGGTGGCCCAACCGTCTACGCGCGACACCAAATGCGGGCCTTGCGACGCGTGTCTGAGAAGAACCAGCAGGATCCTTCCCCGAAGCCCAGGGCCAGTTGCTCTGTGCAATACCTGCACAGCACCCGCCAACTATACCGCCCGCGTCTGGGTATTCGGCCGGGGCCACCGGCTCCAGGGACGACATGATGAAAGCCTCGTTCCTGAAGCCCCCTAAAGCCGGGCGCTCTCGCTTTTCGAAAGCCCTCCCGGCTCCTCCCTCCTTGCCATCCTTTGACTTTGAGTCACAACTCGACCTCACACCACTGTCCCCGGAGACGACGCTGCCCCGTGTGCAGCCCGAGGCTCCGCTGCCGCCGATTCCGCCGCCAAAAGGAGGAGCTGCGGCGGACCGAGACATGGAGAGCGCCATGGCCCCGATATTGAAGCCGTTGAACTCTCCACTGCCGCCCGGGCCGCCGCCCATGAGCATTCCGCGACGGCCCGTTGCATCTCCCCCAGTGCCGGGCCTGGCCCCAACCACCGCCCCGGCCCTGGCCTCCCCAGAGCCGTCGCCGTCGCCTGTTGGGTCCTTTTCGAGTCTCTTCTCGGCCTACACCGCCGAGTCGCCGCGGCCGTCACCAGGGAACTTAGCCAGGGGCTTTGTCAACCCAGGAGGGGCCAATTCTGTCGTGTCACCAAACCCAGACGCCCAAAAGAGCAGTGCACAATCCGGAGCACGCGCATATGACCTACCACCGCCGTCGTCTGAACAACATGGGCAGAAACACGAGCCCAGTGGTCAGGTTCTCAAGACAGTTCCGAAAGAGTTGCCACCTTCGCCCCCTTCAAAAGATACCAATCGCAGCGTCTCACGGCCTCGGACGCCCTCCAAGGTGCATACGCAAACCGCACAGCCGCCCACTGCGACACGGGCCGGGTCCCCCCTACGCAACGCTTCCCCACAACAAGAGCAGCTCTGGAGACGACGATCCCGGTCACTCACAGGCGACAAAAAACTGGCTGTTCCGGATCTGAAATTAACGTCCAGCCACGGCTCGACTGCTGCGTCAGCCCAGGACACGTCGCAGAGCAACCCGAACATCTCGGTGTCGTATCCAATCCCAGCGCCGCCCCCGAGCAATCCTAGAGACGCCGAGTCTGCACCAGGAGCACGAGCGCCACCACGAGCTGCCAACGTCGGGCTTCCCGGGCGAAACATCCGCCCTGTGGCCTCTAGCGAGCAGGCCGCTCCGCGGGACGAGACCATGGGGCAAGAAGCGTCGCGCATCAGGAAGAAGCTGTCGAAGGTGGGGAAGAGGCGAGGGAGCGCAGACGAGCCGAAGCTCAAGAGCCAGGCAGCACAGGTACCGCCCGGAGCCACCGCCATCAGTCCCTTGACACCCGCGACCGTCTCCCCAGTCTCGGCCAATCGACCCCCAACGCCCGAGTATGGAACCAACGATGTCAAGAGCCCGGTGCCGGAGACCATTGTGTCCCCTCTCTCGCCAGCATCATCCCCCGGGCTGCCCGACGAGCCACAGCCGGTAACGCGCAGGCCCATTGGAGCCTCCCTGAACCAGATACGGCCTGTAAAGAGCACTCCAGCTTTGGCGCCAGGGCCTATCAACACGGCCTTGGGCGTACGGGCGCCGGCCGGGCTCCCTACAAACCCCAGACCCGACGGGAGCCAAGGTCCAAGCGAGACGGTGTTGGCGGCGCCCGGGCCAAATCCAAGCGCAACCCAGCCACAATACCGGGCGTATTCCCCGGCGCCTGACCAAAACCGAACGCCCATCCAAAAACAGTACATACCGTACTCTCCAGCGCCAGACCGGAACCCAGGGCCAGATCCTGCCCAACCTCCAGCTCCACCCTCGTCCAGGGACGAAGATCCACGGCAGCCCGTCACCACCGCTCCGCCTAAGGAACACTCGTTTCCCGCAGCTTCCCAGCCCAACCAGCATCAAAACTCCTACCCCCGACTTGCAGCCCGCGAACAGCGCCCGAGAACAGTCTCGGACACGGGCTCCGTCGAAACCGTGAAACCAACACCAGCACCAGCACCACCATCCGGAACCCTCACCCGTCAACCGCCTCAAACGAACCCACCCATTCTAGAAGACCTCCCGCTGCGCGAACCAAACCCCCACGAGTTGGACTCGACAACCAACCCGGGCGCTCTCCGCTTCCCGCGCGGGTGGTACAAGTCCAGCACCGCCAACACCGCCATGCCCCACTCCACCAAAGATGACCTTCATCATCAACAGCAGAACCAGCACCAGGATGATGCCGACGCGATCCCCGACGCGCGACCGCTCACGAGCCGCCAGTACTCGTGCTTGACGGCCCACCGCTACATGACGGCCAACCGACAGCGGACCAACCCGGTGGCGTGCCGCACGTGCGGGCACCGGGACCGCTTCGCCGAGTGCTACATCTGCAGCGCCTGCTACCTGAACGTGTGTGCCGGGTGTGCGGGCCTGCTGAGGAGGTTCAAGGGGGACCTGCGGGCTGTGGTGAGGGAGGTTGAGAAGGTTGAGGAGGGAGGCGGGGTTGTTGTTGCTGAGATGCAGGGGTGATGTTTGGGGACTGGACTTGGGGGGTATGGGGGGTTTTATGTATAGATTCGGGACGATTTTAAATGTTCTTTTCTTTTGTTTCTCTCCTTCGACACGGATGCATTTTGACTTAGAGGCCTCTATTAACTATCTAGATGTTGGGTAACATTGGGTTTCTCGGTTTGGCCATGCAGCAGTTGATCTGCCTAGAGACATAGCATGGGGGGTTGTCTATATCGAGGGCAGGCAGGGTAAGGAGATGCTGCGGCGCATGGATATATCAAGGAAAGGTGGAATGTTTAAATAGGGGAAAGATAGAGGTCTGCAATGTCAAGAAGTAGAAAATACACCGCGGTTCGGAAGCTGCATCAAAAACGTAGTCCGTCACGGTTATCAAGGTCGGTGTTGTTCGAAGCAGACCTCCCTCTGCCCCTGCCAATGCAGCCCCGGCCTGCTGTGGTTGGAAGGCGGCGCCACTCAGCTGAAATGGAAGCCAAGAACGCCTTACTACAGGGGTCCGCTTTAGCGCATGATTAACCTCGAACCTTCGCGGCAACCGCAAATCAACGAGCAGCGGATGCGACTCGACAAGTGCAAAGTAAACAAAGGCATCGGAAATCGCAGATGTTGCGGGCGGGAACAATCGCAGACAAACAACCATGTCGTCCATACCATCCAGCAGCGCCCTTTCGCGGACACGATCACTGCGCAAACCCACCAACTCGGAGACGGGCAGCGCCGTCAGCAGCGACACGCGCAATGTTTCTCCCAGCAAACTGCCCGTCAAGGGACAGCTCCCGGGGACAAGCAGCGCGCCCACGGCAACACGTAGCTCAAGGAGCGCCACGGCCAGTACCGGCACTGCGAAAAGCACCCGCCCACTGTCAGGCGTGTTCGCCCGTATCACGTCGTCCTCGACCCGCTCCCGAAACGCCGACAGCCCGACGCCCGAGACATCACCGCCCGGCCGTCTCACCCGTGCCGCTACGGTGCGTCAGTCATCGACGTCAACTCGGCCAGCGACTTCGGGCGGCGGGGCCACAGTTGCCGGACCAAGACCGACCACGTCTTCGGGGGTCCCGACCGCCCGCCGGGTCGCCTCGACCGCCAGCGTTGGTCAAGCGCCCGCCGACAAGGCACCACCCGGACCCCGGCACGCCCGCACCAGGTCGTCCGTGATGACCCTCTCGAGCGCAACCACGCTCCGCCCGCCGTCGCAATCCTCCACCGGCAGCTCATCCACCACGGCGACAGCAGCAGCATCACCAGGCCCAAACCGCTCCCGCCCGCCCTTATCCAGCCTCACCAGACGGCCACCAGCAGGAGGCGCCGCACCAGCACCGCCCTCCCCAACCATAGCCTCCACCCCACGCCGCCGCTCCTCGGTCCCCTCCTCCTCCTCCTCCCCCTCAGCGCCACCACCACCACCCAACAACCGACCCCAACAACTCAACCCCCCCTCTTCCCAACTATCCACCAAACCTCCTCTTCCCACCAATATCAGTACTAGTATTAGTACCACCACCCTCCTTCAAAAACAACCCTTCAAAACCCACCAACAATCCTACACCCCACTCAAGCCGCCCGCGCCGAAGCAGCCGACCTCCCACTTCCTCGCCCCGCCGTCGCCCTCCAAGCAGCCGGCCAACGTGGCGCTGTCGGCCGAGATGGCGCGCCTGCAGGCCGAGTTGCTGCAGCTGTGCCTGCTCCACCGCGGCGCGGGGAGGGTAGTGGGCGAGTGGGAGGGGAGTGCGCGCGGGAAGTTGGGGGAGAGGTTTGAGCGGGTGAAGAGGTTGGAGAGGGAGGTGGCGGGGTTGGAGGGGGAGGTGGAGGAGGGGAGGAATTTGGGGTTTTTGAGGGTTTGGGGGGGTGGTATTACTGGTGGTGGTGGTGGTTATGATCATGATGATGACGTGGACGAAGGTAGGGGAAGGGGAAGGGGGAGGGAGAGGATGATGGTGATGCAATCCGGGTTCTCGTCGCTGGACGAGAAGGTGGCCATGCTGGATGATGTGGTCAGCGGGGTGTGGAGTGTTGCCGGGGAGCCCGCGGGCAGGTATGAGAGGGTTGCGAGGGAGTGTGGGGAGTGGGTTGCCAGGGCGGAGGGGGTCTTGCTTCGCCAGAAGAAACGGCTGCAGCAGCAACAGCAGACATCGCCAACAAACGATCTGGACCAGGACGAGGCAGCAGCAGCAGCAGCAGCAGAGTTGGAACTGATACCGCCTCTCCCGCCCGCCTGGCACGAGGAAGCCGCCCACCTCGCCCGCCGCCTCGACGACTGGCGGAGGAAGCTGCGCGAGCTGGGCCAGCTCCCCTCTTCTTCTTCCACCACCGGGACCCCGGACAAGGCAGACGGAGATGGAAACGGAGGAACACGGCCAGAGCAGCCCAGCCTGGCCCGGATCCTCGCCGGCTGCCGTGCGCTGGTGCACGGGATGCTGGCCGAGCTGGACACGATGGAGCAGATACAGCGGGATGTGGCGGCGACCGAGATGCTGTGGGTGAGGGATATGAACCGGCACGGACTCGGCGGGACGGACGAGGGCGCCGCGAGGGCCGGGGCCATCTGGCGGGCTCTGTGAGTGTAGCTATTGTGCGTTGAACACAGCGAGGACAGTGTATCAGGGCTTGTGCTGGTGGGAATAAGTACTTGTACCCTTCAGGAAGGATATCCTTTAGACCAGGGCTGTGCCCTTTCCACATGGTTAGCTGGTTGGAGGCTTGAGTGTTGGTTTACCTACGCAAACATTCCATGTCTTACAAAGGCTGCTCATTCCATCGATCACCGTGCATTACTGGCCGTCATTGCTTCCAGTGACACTACATTAAAGCGAAACATTGACGCCTTAGTAGGGAAGAAGCAGCTTGTATCGACATACTATGCTTCACCACACAGTACCGAAAATGAGCACAAAGGCACGAAGTTGGAAACCTTGAGTTGGAGAGTGAGGACTACCGGCACACCACCAAAGCCCTTAGATATATTGTACATGAGTACAGCCATACAGTCATCAGGCTCGAAGCCATCCGTAGAGAAAAGCCAAATGAAAGAAAGCAATTGCGCCACAACCACCCAGCCACCCATACCGGCCTTGGACCGACTGGAATCGAACCATTCCCCCATCTTGCATGAACTGGGCATTGCCGCGCCAGTCAAGAACAACCCTGCCCGCTACATGGCAGGCTGACAATGAAAAGTATTTTGCTGAAACCAGCAGAAAAACAAGGCAATGTAAGCCCAGACAAAGCCGGCCCAGTCAAACCCCATCTCGAAGACACTACGTCTGCGCATCTTATGTCTCAGGTCGGGGGGGCTAGTGCATCGGCGGCAGCGACGGGTAGGTGACGCGATCACTGCGGCCACGGTCGCCATGCAGCATGGGATCAATGCGGCTGTTGTCGGCGTCCTCCTCGTAGTCGTGGCGCTCGAGACGCTGGCGGATCTGGCCGCGCAGAAACTCAATGGTGCGCATGTGGTGTACCCAGTCGTCGTAGCTCTCGCCCTCGGCCGCCTCGGACTCGTCCGACGGCGAGCTCACGGCGGCACCCTCGGGAGCCTTGGGGGTGTTGGGCGTGGGGGTCCGGTCGCCGTCGCGGCGGGCGCCGCTGGCGCTCTGCAGCATGCCGCCCGACAGACGGCGCTCGTTGTGGGCAAAGGTGGAGCCGAGGCCCGCAGCAGAGGGGAACGGCAGGTTCGGGCGGCTGGGCAGGTTCGGGTACGAGACCGAGGTCGAGCTGTGGCGCGACGACGGCGACATGCCGGCCGAGGAGGCGCTGGGCGAGTGGCCAGACGTGTACGACATGGTGCTCGACGGCGGCGTGACGGCCGGGGTGCCGCCAGCCGAGTGCGTGGGAGCGCTGATCGGGGACACTACCTGAGCAGCGTTCACACCGTACGTGTCGACAGTCGGACGAACCGGGTAGGTGGGCGAGTGGCGGACGTCGACGGGGGCGTACTGGGAGTTGGCGCCCGAGCTCTCGTAGATGGTGGCTTGCATCTGCTCAAGATAGTGGTCAATCTGCTGGAGGTCCTCCTTGGTGCGCAGATTGGGCATGGGCGGCAGGTAGTAGTGCTGCGTGAGCGGGCCATGCGAGGCGGCACCGACACCGAGGGTGTGCGGGGCCTGGGGCATGTACTCGGCGGCCAGACCGCCGCCGGCATGCATGCCGAGAGTCGAATGAATCGGCATCAGCGAGCGGCCAATCTGCGAGTAGGACCGGGGGTCGATCTGGGCACGCTTGATATTGCCAAAGAACTCGTTCAGGCTCTCCAAGTCGCGCTTCCGCGGAGGCTCGTTGAACCCCGCGGCTTGATGGCCAATGTAGTCGGCGCGGGAGCCGCCCATGGGCTGCGAGTAGTAGACGGGCGGGTGGTAGGTCGGCTGGGGGCCCTGCTGGTGGCCGTAGTAGCTAGGCTGGCCGTTCTGGTGCGGATGGCCGAAGGGGCCTGGGTTAGTGCCGCGCATGTGACCGTTGTGATCATAGAAGCTGGAAGGACCTAGAAAAAGATTAGCCTCGAGATTTTGGAATGGGCCGCTCGGAAAGACACGTACCTTTGGCGGCGCCAGGAGGGCGGTAGGTGGGATGCATGCCGGCTGGCGGCTCCTGGGGCTGGCGGCCAGCGACTAGCACCGAGTCGTCGGCATGCGTCTTGACGTGCTTCTTGAGATCCTGGGGGCGCTTGAACGACTTGCCGCAAAAGTCGCACTTGTGGGGCTTGAGCGGGACATGGACGCGGATGTGCGAAGTGATATGGTCGCGCTTGACGGTGGTGGTGCGGCACTGGTTCCACTGGCAGGTCAGGTTCAGGTTGTTGGTGCTCTTGCGGCCGACATGCTTCTCGCAGATGTGTTCCTGCACGGGTTGTGATTAGCGTCCTGTGTATTTTATTCAATTTTCGGAATTGGCGACCTACATAGAGGGCTTCGGCGGAGGTGAAGGGCTCCTTGCACTGGTCCCAGCGGCACACGAGGCTGTCATCCTGGCCAGAGTTGGACGACGAGCTCGCCGTTGCTCCGGTCGAGGGTGCCGGGGTGGTGTTGTTGGATGCGGGATTCGGCGACGTCGCGGTTGCAGCCGCTGCGGGAGCTGCCAGCGCCGGAGCGGCATTGTTGTTCTCCTGCGTCGGCGCTTGGGCCTGAGTGGGTGTTGCTGCCGACATGGCTGGTGCACGCCCGGTTAACTGCTTAACGCAAACTCTTGGCGATGCTAAAGTCCAAGGTTTGACTTTTTCCGACTCCGAAAGTCACGTGATGATGGTTTTTGTGGGCGAACCGAGTGGTGTGACCTTCGTCACCTGACTTGAGACTCGATGGCGAGAGCACAAGCCCTAGCGACCCACTTTTTCGCCCAAGACTCTGCCCAGAGTTGAATGACTGCTTGTGGTAGGAGTGCCAAGGCCAAGAGAGCTTGCCGGTGCAGCACTGGGGTTTGAAGGATGCCAAGGAAGTCAGAGAAGAGGATCGAAGCGCAGAGCAGGAACAGCTCGCAAAACCGCTGCGTAGGAAGAAAACACGGATTCTTTGCCGCAGAGGTGTTCTTCTCAGGGTGATGCAGAGGGAGGAAAATGATGCACGGTTGACTTCACCAGCGCGGTGGGCATTCTGTCTTTATTACGCCTTCCTTCTGATGGCAGTAACATTGGCAGAGGTCTTGGCAGGCGCTTGGCGGTCTGGGCCTCGGATGCCAAGCGCATGCCATTGGCTGGGACACCATGGCCGGGCCGCTCAGCGTCCCCATTGTTGGAAGGGTCGATCGTGCCACTTATTTCGACTGCAGGTTTTCGTGGGACAACCGTCCCTGCTCTAACAGCACTACATTGCTGCCAAGGTCTGCCAAGTAGTTGCCAAGGCTTGGATTTGCAGGAGGGGTCTTGGCGACTCTCGCCTCCTGGTCACACGCTTTGCCCAGGAATGCCCAGGCTTTTTGATGCGCCGCTTCTATCGCGTTCCTACCTAGCGCTGCTGCCCATCCAGTTTGAGGATTCTCGGCTCACCAGTTGGCTCAGGTCTTTTACAGAACTTGAAGCAAGCACCACACAGGAGGACCAGGCGTTCTAACACAGTTACAAGTTGACACATGAACGGATGGGGCGCGTGGCGGTAAGCCGCGACAATGCACTCTCACAGGCGAAGCTCGCGACCTGATGCCAAGGTCCATGTCAGGCCAAGAGATCACGCTCCGCGCGCCAAGCGCTTGGCGACCCGTCTCCTCCGACCCCCGTTTTGTCTCCCAGCGAATGCCATCCGCCTGGGTTGAGCACAGCCTCCTTTTCGCTTGGAAAGCTTCATTTCAGCACCGGCAGCGACGCGGGGCCAAGCCGGCCTGGCTGCTGGATTCAGGCCGGGGCGACAATCAACACGTGGTGAGAACTGCACCAGCCGTCTTATCGCACATGCGGACACCGTTCCACCGCCCTGCTACCTTGACCGTTGATTATCTGGTCGCTGCCAGCTGCCGTGCTGCTGCTGTTCTCCTGCCCGTCTCGGCCGCTGTGTCCTCGGCTGCCGAGAATCATCAAAGATCGTCTGTTGATAGCGTTTGTTAACTATCCGTGCCAACTTTTTGACCGGCACTCAACCCCCACCAGAGACCCCTCTGCGCCCCACTGTTGCGAAAGGTGTCGCCAAGCACGTCAAGACACGTGAAGGTGCAGTGCTGTACGAATAATGTTTGATGGACTATTGAACCTCTGAGAAAAATACGGAATCAATCCACTGCCGATTCATCCGGATGCTTTACTTCACCTATGGGTATCTAACGATGTTGTGATTGCCCCTCATTTTACACAGTACCTCCGTCAACATTGCACAGTACTGTGGTACATTCGAGGCCACGGAAAGGTCTCGCCGTCCATCCTCGGCAGCTCACCCGATAACAGGGCACTTCCCATCAAGCTTTCCCCAAGAGCCCCGACCTTGGCGACTTGGCATTCCTCTCGGCCCCCCTCTCTTAGCTGATGAATCTGGAAGTTTGGCCAAGAAACTGCCCCAGGTTTTCTTGGCGACATTGTGTTCCCCTCCCTCCCCTTTTTGTTGCTCTTGCACATTCCGCGACCGTTGCCCAGAAGACAAAAAATTGGTGGAACAATGGAGCCTCGCAATCCGGAACCCAACATGTCCCATGAGAGCGGGAGGTGGGCTTGGCGGTGTGGACTGATGGGTGGAGCAGGAATCAGCACGAAAGGAAAGGCTGTGAGTTTGTTTATACTACGCGGTACTGTGACACTACAAGCCTACAGAAACAAGCAATGGGATACATAATGGAAGACAAAAGGGGAATAGAACTAAATCATAAAAGGAGCTGTGAAAGAAAAGAAGAGAAGGAAAAAAGGTGAGAAGGAAAAAAGGTGAGAAGGAAAAAAGGTGAGGACAAAAAACAAGAGATTCGAATGCGCAACACTTGATACTAGGTAGCACGGCAACACAGCGTGACTGCTTTGCAACTATCTATCTGACTTTCAAGTTCATAACACTGGAGGTCTGGTCAAGGCTTGTAGCAACAACAACTCGAATCTCGCACACGATGTCTAGCTAGTAACCAAGAAGAACCAACGCCGAACCCCATACTCTCTCTCCCATGATGACCCCGTCTTTAAACCGCCCCCCTCCCTGCCCCATCTGTAACACCCGCCCCCCCCCCTCCCATCACCACCACCATCACCTCCCTTCCCCCAACTCCCCCTTAGCTCAATAGTAATCCAACTCCTCATTAACTCTCGTATTACAAAGACACCTGCACTCCGGGACGGGACACTCGCGGTGGCGCGCGAACCACTGGCGCGCGTGATCCAGGTGCAGCACGTGGCCGCACGCCACGCAAAAGGTTGGGAACCGCGCCGTCCGGCGCACCTCTGGGTCGCGCGACTGCTCGGGCCGGTCGCTGCGCGGCATGCCCACCACCTCGAGGCACACGACGCACCGCGGCAGGTGCTGCTTGCAGTTGGGGCACGAGATGCCCGAGGCAACCATTTTTTCTGTGTATGGGTTTGCTTGTTGTTGTTGTTGTTGTTGCTGCTGGTGGTGGTGGTGGCTGCTGCTGTGGGTGCGGGCTTCGGGGCGCGGGGTGGACGTCGTCGTCGTCGAGGAGGCGGAGGGGAGGGCACCGCCGCCGCCTTCCCCGCCGCCGCCTTCCCCGCCGCCACCGACGACGGTCATGAAACTGGGCAGGCCGGTGCCGCTGCGGGACGGCGGCGCTGTGGAGATGGACTCGGTTTTGAACTCGATGTCGCAGTAGACGCAGCGCAGGCCGATCTGGCGCGGGGGCGGAAGCACGGTGGGACGGCCGTGGTGTTTGCTGCGGAGGGTGGACTCGACGTCGAATTTGGCGCGCAGGAAGAAGGCGCGGTGCCGCTGGAGGTAAAAGCGGTAGGCGTTGCGCATGGCGTTGGCGCGGATGTCGTCGATGAAGCGCGGGGCGCAGATGGAGAGGAGGAGCGTCGCGGTCTGGGTGTCGTTGAACTTTTGCACGTAGCGGGCGAGGATATCGACGAGGGAGTCGGTGATGCCTGTAAGGACGAGGCCTTCGATGTCTCCGTTCTCGATGGCATTGCTGACTTGTCTGCCGAGCCAAGCTGTGAGAGAATCGTCGGTGAAGTAGCGGACCGCGACGAAACATCGGTCGCGGAGAGGGAGGGAAGTTTGGCTCGCAATCACAGCCCAGTCGCCGGTCGCGATGATGGCTGATATTGCGCGTAGATAAGGATCCGTCTTGCATGCAACTCTCTCGTCAAAGTCGAGGGCCGTTTTGGCCTCATCGTCGCTGCTCTTGCCGATCAACTGCAAGGCTAACGAGACAAAAAGAAGTTCCGGGTGCTCTGCACTCGCCTTCTTCAGCACCTGGACGGCCCCCATGGCGTCGCCTCGGAATATGGCGTGGGCGGCAACCATGGTGTACCATGTAGATTCCCTCCTCGGCCCAGACGCCGACAATGCCTGGTCAAACTCTTCGTAGTATGACCGACCAAGAGTGCATATCTCGAGGCACATCTCCCTGTGGTGAGAGCGTTTTGTCTCTACGTTCCCGTCGAATTTGGGAATACCCAGTTTTTTGTTGACTGCGTTAAGGCAGCGCTCCCAACCGGCCTCGTCAGGAAACGACGCGTCATCGGACAACCTCATCTGAGGCTTGCTCCCTGCATAAGTTTAGAAAGGAGCTGTTGGATAGTTTCATGTTGGCTCACCAAGGTTGTTTGTCCAGACGGTGTGGACTCCCATGTAACCAAGATTTACTGGGTGCGATATCATGCCTCCGTCCACTGCGGCTGCCTCGGCGCCTGTTCAGAGCCGTGAGTAACCGACCACGATAATATTCCAATTAAGGTCGACTTACCAGCGACCCAGACCCAGACATCTTGAAGCCACGGATCATCGGCGACGATCCTTTGGTTCTTCGCAAAGTCAAAGCGGTATCCTTCCTGCGCGCGGAGGAGCATAGTATGATCAACGACAAACCGTTCTCTGCGGGAAAGACCGGGCATGTCCCTGCTTCCAGTGAGCAGCTTCTCGTGCCGCTCCAGCTGTGACAGAAGGGCCTCGTCTAGCTCCTCACTCTCTTGGCTCGAAGCCAACCGCAGCGCCTTCAGTTTGTCGGCAATAGAAGATGCGTCGTCGAAGGACGCGGGACATCGGCTGGGTGCAGACACCTCTGCAACCAAAGACTCCTCGCTTGGTGTTTCAGCCGACGTCTTCTCTACGAAAGCCTTGACATTGCTTTTCTGCGGCCCAAATACTGGCATATCGGAGAGGGCTTGCTCAGTTAAGAGAGGCCCAAAGACATCGTGGGCCTGTGGTGGTTCAAAGCTCATGAGTTCCTGGTAGTCTGCGCCATCTGTCACGCTGTTAGCGTTTGCCAGTTGTTCGATGAGATGGCATCGCATACCGGCCGGGCCCCGGTGCGGCGGCTGCCACGGTATCATTTTGAAAGAATACTCCGAGGTAAACGAGGGCTTCTGCAAGACGTCAAAGGCGCCACTGGCCCTCAGCACCAGCACGCGGGGCTGCAGGACGGGAGAGCTCATGGTGATCCAATCGAACGAAACGATCCTGTCGTGCTTGCGGGCGCTCTCGGCATAAAGAGGGTCCATCTCATGCGACCGTCTGACCTCGAGGAGCTCGGGGCTGCCGTCCACCCTGGCATCCACATCAACATGCTCATGCCTTGTCGAGAAGACTCTCAGCTGGCCGGTCTGAGAGAGCACGGCAAGCATGCCGGCATGGTCACGGCAGAAGCGGAGAGCGCGAATGAAGGAGCTCTTGCTGTCTGCCGGGTTGGTCTCCATGTGCACTGCGCGGTCAAGGCGCAAGGCGCCGCCCCAGGGCAGACCGTCCTGCCCCACGGCTTCGGTGTAGGAGGGGTTGACGCTGTGGCGGCTCATGGCTCGGCGATCCCAGATCATGACGCCGGGGTGGTCTAGGGCAGACGACGCAAAGTAGTTTTGGTCGGCATAGTCGATGGCCAGGTTGTTGCAGCACTTGGTCTGGAACTGGACCACTGGGCCATGTGCTTGGTCTGGCAGGGTGGTCAACTATGGCGAACTCTGAATAAGAACAAAAAGCCGTGACGCACCTCGAAGATCGTGGATCCGGAGGCCCTGTCCCTTGATACCGGCAACCAGCACGTTGGGGTTGTCTTCAAAAAACCTCACGCTCGACACGGAGGCGTTGAGTTCCAGCCTGTCGACCGGATCCGGGGGAAGGTCGATATCGCCAGGGAAGCCAGAGAGGGTGGCATCTGCGCCCGAGAGACGGCTGAGGTCCCATATGTGTAGGCAATGGTCGCTTCTGACCCTGTCGAGTGCGACAGCCAGCTTCCCGGCTGTATTAAATGCCACGGCCTGGCAAGTGCGCGACAACTTGAGCCCCAGCTCCAGGTAGGCATTGGAGTTGTCGTCAACCCGCAGCAAGTTGACATCCCCTTTCGACGTGCCCACGGCAACCAGGCCCGGCACGGTGGGCGACCAGTCGTACGTGGTCAGGGGCGGAAAGTCGTCGTGTTTTGCGAGCTTCCTGTACTCGAACCTCCCCCGCTGGGCAAGGCCTGTGGGTTCGTAGAGCTGCACCACGCGGTGCTCCAGGTTGATGTGCAGGAACGAATCGCGGGTGGCACTGGGCGACCACTTGATCAGCCCGGGCTCGGGACGGTCCATGGCGATGCCAGTGATGGATGTTTCAATTTACGGAAGACGGAGGGAAGATGGGAGTTGGATTGTGAAGACTAAAAGAAGCTGGAGGATTGAAGAGGGGAGAGAAATGATACTCTGCTCTCATCGACATGATCCGTCCTCAATTTCTCAGTCGCATTTCGGATCAGGTATTTTGCTTCCATGTAAGTCACGTCTGAATCGGACGTCCTGAGCACGTCTGCCGAGTTCAAATCGGTGCATGGAAGTCATTGTAAGATCCAAGAGAAGTCAAATGAGCTTCGGTAGAGGCATACCCTAACCCTTATCACCCCTCCCGGCAGGCAAGCGCATACCCAAAATTTCCGGAGGGTTCGCTTCAGAAGCGATCGACAAGTTCTCAAAAACCACGACAGTCGAGCAGCAACATGGGCAAGAAAAGACCGCATTCTGAGGGCGAGTCCTCGGGACCTGCCGTCGAGGATGGAGCGAGGAAACGGCCCCGGATCAATCGCCCGCACAAATCAAAACCCGCCGCCGCGAACCCAGACAGTCTCAGCGCCATCAAGAAGCGCGCCAGGGCCATCGAGAGACTGCTTGCCCGCGACAACGTGAAGCTCCCGGCGAACAAGCAGAATGACCTGGAGCGAGAACTGGCAGCACACAAACAGCGCATTGCGGATATGGGGTTCAAGAAAGAGAGGAGCAAGATGATTGCCAAGTACCACATGGTTAGATTCTTTGGTATGCGGCCACACGTTACCGCCTCTCTCCCGTCCACGTCTAACGCATTGGGCAGAACGGAAAAAGGCAGCGCGGTTTGCGAAGCAGCTCGAGAGAAAGGTGGCTCAAGCCGCCGACCCAGAGGAGGTGGCCCAGCTCAGAGCGGACCTCCACGTTGCCCAAGTCGACATTGACTATGCCAGATACTTTCCCTTCATGGAGCCCTACGTCAGCCTGTATGCCGCTGCCGCAGCAGGAGAGAAGGACGCGACCAACAAAGCCGCACACTATCTGCGCACCCCACGGCCGCCCATGTGGGCTATTGTTGAGAAGACTAGAGAGGAGGGTCAGGCTGCACTGGAGAGGTTACAGAATCGGCGGCCACAAACCAGTGTGAGCGCCGAGGTTGCTGACAAGCCGGCAAAACGCAACGTGTCGGTCAAACAGTCATCGTCGAAGAAGACCAAAGAGGCGCCGGAACCGAAAACGAAGAACCCAGCCAGGGGCAAACCAAACAAGACGTCGGAGGACGAGACGGCCGAGGACTCGGACGACAGCGATGGCGGCGGGTTTTTTGAGGAGGATTAAGGGACTCTTTCATGGAGGGCTGAACTAGTACGGCCCCGCGAGCACGCGCTGTCTGGCGTTGTCAGCGACTTGAGATTAATGAAACCATGATACCCACACCACAAGCCGGCGATGAGGGATCAGCAGCAGAGAACTCAGATCAGGACTTGTGGGATTTTAGTGAATTAACCAGCGGGCGAGGCTTCTCGCCCTCAACTGCATCCGCTCGGCGGATCGTCTGATGTTTTGCAATGGACTGCAGAATCGTACCCGACTCTGGGCTACTTACATGGACCGCCTCGAGGCTTTCAAGGGGGTCTCATCTCTCCGAGTTGTTTGCAGGCAGCAAAGTTCCCTCGGCCAAAAACGAAGCCAGCAGCGGAAACAGGCAGAACAAACACCGCCCGACGACCGCAAGAATCCGTCTGCCTCTGTGAATGCCTCATGCGAAAAACCAAACCAAGCCACAGCTTTCGGCTCATTCTGTTTGCCAATTGCTCATCTTGCAACCAACCCGGCGAGAGGCCGTTCAGCCCCACTTCATCATCACCTCGATCTCCCACATTTGATGCCGAGCTCTATCTATAAGATGTTGCAGACCTCGAAACGCGGGCGCAGCCCGACTCTTTGCCAACCGACACCGATTCACCCAGACAAGAAGTTTAGGTCGACCATCACGACAAACGATTCCGAGATGCCAGCCAACACCCTAGGTGCCCAGACGGGCTCACCGTTGTCCGAGGACCGGGTCATTTATCGCGATCTCAAGGCCTGGCTTGAGCAACAGGAGCAGAACCCAAGACCGCTCTCACCGTTGCAGAAACGGGCCATCGCCGACATCCTCAAGCCCGGGCCCGAGCCCGAGCCCGACCTTAGCGACCGCGACTGGCTCACCCTCTTGAACTGTAGGCAACCGCCACTCCTCCCACAAACAAGAACCGATTATTCTGAATCAGAGACACTTGCTGACTACAAACGCCAGTATACGCGCAAGCGCACCACACGGGTCCTCCGACCTTTACGGACGAGTCCCCCGTCCCGGAGCGCTTCATCTCGCGATGCCAGTTCCGAGCCACGGGCGAGGCCGAGTACATGGTCTTCCCGAGCGCCGCGGCGGGCTTCGTCCCCGACGAGGCGGGCCTGCCCGTGGCGCCGTGCTTCCGCCGCAAGAAGGATGCCAAGCAGTACGCCGCCAAGTGCTGCATCGAGCACCTCATGCGGAGCGGCCACATGCCGACCGACGGCTTGAACGTCGTGTTTCCCAAGCCGAAGCCGCCGCCGCCGAACCCGCCCGGGTCCAAGAAGAAGGCGAAGGCCGCCCCAGCGCCTCCTCCTCCTGCTGCTGCTGCTGCTTCCCCCAGCAACCACCCCACTAACACCGGCACCAACACGAGCAGCAACGACGACGTCCCCGCCCAAGGCAAAGACAACAACACCACCACCAACACCGACAACGAAGAAGACCCACAACAACCCACCACCAGGACCCGCGTAGCCGACCTCTGCCGGCTCATGGGCCTGGCCGTGCCCGCTTACAAATTGACGCCCTCCCCCGGCATCCCCCCCGCCGACCACACCACTGGTGGCGGCCACCAGTACTGGGACGGGCACGCCGACTTTGGCGCCGACGCCATCAAGGTGCCCGAGGAGGGCCTGGGCCGCGTGGCCAACGTGTACGGCAAGAAGAACGCGCGCGAGCGCGTCGCCGAGGAGGTGCTCGCGTGGCTGGTGCGCGAGGAGAGGGCGCGGCAGGACGAGGCTGATGCGTTGCTTGCGCAGATGGGCTGGGGGGTTGATTCTTAACTACTATCTAGGCAAGTAGGGTCGGGTTGGGGTTGTTTGGATGGGATGGGTTTTGGGGAGGGAGGGAGGTGTGGAGGGGAAGGGGCGGTTCATGGTTGCGGTGCGTTTTTCTTCGGCTGCGGTTTCGGTTGGGGTGCATTCCGGCGTGGTGGGAATGCGACGGGACAGGATGGCACGATTTGAGGTCAGAGATTTACCATGACATGTGCTCAGGGCAGCCTGGGTGGTAAAGATGTGATGCACTTAGAGTGGATGGGTCATAGATCTCGAGCACATAGTCCTGGTTTACGCATCGCGATATACCCATTCAGTTGCTATTCGACCGGGAAACCTCTCACTTTGGCGGACCTGTGATGCGCTTCTCATTACTTCCCTTGATCTTGGTTTGCTATTTCTTGTTGTTCCCGTTTGCTCTCTTTCCGGCCTTCTTCAAACACGCACAAGTCTGCTTACTTCACTGCAGTGAAAATATCGCGAGCCGGTTCCGTTGTCCCGGAAAAGTGGGAGCATCATATTCAGCTGGGAGTCACGATAAGGTCCTTTCCCCTATGCGCGTGGTTGTAGTCTTAGGCGGACCTCGACCTTTTCTCACCCCCTACAACTGCCCACCTTTGCTGAGAGGCAGTGAACCAACCCCCTCACCTCCCCCGTCCCCTCCCGCCCCTGCCACCACCACCACCACCACCCCTCTTCCCCTGCGGCGCCCGTACCTTCAACCCCTCCGGCAAGTCGGCCGCCTTCTCCCCGTCCTTCCACAGCACCCCGACCCCCTGCCTCCGCCCAACCACCTCCCTGAAATACTTGAGGGGCACCAGCCTGTCGGCGTCGCCCTCGGTCAGCACGACCCCGTTGTCGCTCATCCACCACTTGATCCCGGCCGCATCCCGGATGCTCGCGGCGACGTCGACGTAGACGAGCACCTCGGCGTCGCTGCGCATGCCGCTGATGACGCCCGCCTCGGCGTCCTCGGGCAGGCCCGTGCTGAAGTGCACGTGGTTGCGCCCCATGGGCTTGAGCCCGCCGCTCGCGACGATGGCGGGCCAGAAGGCGAAGTAGGTGCCGTGGATGACGGCGGGCGGGACGGGGACGGCGCCGTCGGGAACTGCTGCGGAGCTGTCTCCTTCTTTTGAGGGCAGGGCGAGGGGCTTGAGCAGGTGCTCGCTGTCGAGCTTGATCGAGTGGCCCTGGTTGGCGCGGATCAGCCAGTCGGACGGGTCGGTCGAGGACTCGTCCAGGTCGGGGTTGGTGGCCGGGTTGGGCTTCATGGCGAAGCGCTGCTTGTCCGAGTTGTGGACGGCGTTGAGGATCTCGGCGAAGGTGGGTGCCAGGGACCGGATGGGGCCCCATTGGAGCTAGTGACGGTGTTAGCGTGTGTATTGTAGGAAGGCCACAGAGTGCAGCTGTCTGATCCCTCTCCCCTCGCGTCGGGGTGAGAACTTCATCACTTCGCTTCAACCCTCATCACCACCACTCCCATCTCCCCTTTCAACCCAACTCAAACAACCCATTCACTCCATCTCATTCCAGCCCCCAAACCGCCCCCCAAAGCCCAATACCCAACCCAACCCAAGAAAATGGACAGAAAAAAGGGGAAAAGACTCACAACCTGATCCAAACAAGCAAACCCCTCCCGATCAAGCTCAACCCCCGCATTCCCCGCCTGATGCCTCAACAGCCGCGACAGCGCCCTGGACAAGTCCACCTCACGCCTACTACCTCTCCCACCACTACCACCACTCCTCCCACCCCTTCTCCCCCCGCCACCGCCACGACCCTGCCGAGCCGACGACGCCGTGGCCATATCCTCCAGCCTATCCGCGTAGTCCAGCTGCGCAGCGTCAGCGTCAGGGTCCATCTCTGATGACTTTCCCTCTGTTGCTGGTGGTGCTGAGTCCAGTGTATGCCGGGCGATACCACTGCTGCTGCTGCTACTACTGCTGCTGTGGCCTGATTTCTTCGTGGCGAGGTCCTTTGGGACTTGGAAGAGATCAGCGCGAGTAGCAGTAGTAGGAGTAGTGGCTGTGAATTTGACTCTTGGCTGGAGGGTAGTGCGAAGGGGTTGTTCGCTTTTGAAGCTGGAGAGCGCGAGGGCCGTGGGAAAGCGGCGCCTGAGGAAAATGCTGAAGCTGGATTTGTGGACTGTGGTGTGTGTGCGTGTTTTGGTGGTAGTCGACGAGAGGCGGGGTGGGATGGGGAGGCGAGGGTGCATGTAATGGTATGGTATGGATTGAGAAAATAAAGAGGAGAAAGATCGCGGAAAGGGGAAAAAGAGACCGCGACGCTCACGTTTGATTTGTTTTTGAGAACGTGTCTTTGCGCTGTGGTGCTAGTGGTATCAGATGTCGGCTTGAGTGGTGTTCGAGCGGCTGAGAAGCCAAAGGTCTTTGTTGGTGGGTCTTTCTGCAGTGGTCGAGCTCCGAGCCGACACTCGGGAGCAATATCGCAGCGACAAACAGGTCAGTACCCACGGATCAATATCGATACCATCCTTTTCATACTGTTGACAACGAGCCGAAAGGCCCAACTTATTAACTTCACGATCCCTATAAGCTTATGGTTGTGCTTGAGCCAAGACAACGCCATGTTCCGGTGAGTCATGCCGACAATCTCATCCTCATCAGGCTCAGCTCAGACACAGCGAACACACCTCAAGGGACTCTCGTCGTCAGGAACAAAGACATCATCCATTGTACAATGCAACACCGATATATACAGCCCCTCCAACTCTCGCACCCTCTCCTCAATACAGCCGCTCCCAGCACCTCATTACCCCTGCGCCATGTCCGGTTTCCGCCCAGCAACATCGAGCATCGCCCCAATCCCGCCCTGCGCCAAGAATCAACCAGAAGCCCCCATCACACGGGATGACCAGAGGAACGCCGGGAGGAGGCGCCCAGAGCAATACACACCCCCAGAACCTCTCCGCAAAACGCAGAATCCAAGACAAGCAAGCCCCCAGCCAGCAACCCAACATTCCCTCAGAACACATTACCATTGGCGTATCACATCGTCCTCCATCTTCCCTTTGCACAACATAACTCCTGTCCTTTCATGGTGCCGCCCCCAATCATAGATAGCCATGTGCGTTTCATGCCTGCTTCTCTGTCTCTCGTGCCCCTTGCCCTGCCGAAATGCAGTCGTGGGAACCCAAAGACGCCAGCCCATGCCGCAAGTGGTGAGAAAACAAAAGACTCGCCAAAAATGATGAACGATGATGCCAAATGCCAAAATGCAACAAAGATGGACGCCACAAGCTTTTCCCCATGATCATTCACGATGATGCAAGAAAAAAATCAGAAAACGCCATGCCGCGAAAACCAGGTCGCATGATGCATAGAGTCCGTCCGTCGGTGGGGTTTGTTTTTAGTACAGTCGTTATATGAGTGTCGAAGTATATCCTGAAATATCGTCACGAAAAATCATCATCGGCGGCGTTGCTCGTCGTCAGCCGCACCCACACCGCATGTGTTTATGCGGGTTTCTTCTTCGGTGCGATTCTTCGGTGCAAACCGCTCACGAGCGAATGCTGGGAATGGCGGTTTCCCGACTCCGGCGGCCGAGGCTGCCCGTCCGGCTGAGCATGGCGCTCTGGCTCAGCGACATCTGGCGCTGCTGCTGTTGGCCCCCCCGCTCTTCGGCCAGTCTTTCAGCGAGGTTGTTGACCGCGGTGCCCCGCTCCGAGTGAAAGCTGCGTTCGAGATAGGAACCCCGCTCTTGCGGGGTACCGCGCTCCTGGAGCATGCTGCGTTCGAGGTACTTGCGTGCTGGCGTCGTCGGCGCCGAGGGGGTGGGCACCGAGGCGGCAAGCCGCGAGGCGATGGCCGATGGGAGCATCCTACGCCGCGGCATGTGTGGAGATGCGGCCGCATTGTCCTGGGCAGGAGGCTGAACAGGCCTGGCCGCCATGGCAGGGTCGCGCTGGCTGGCACGGAAGCTGTTGAGTTCCGTAGTCGCCCTGGAGGGTACGCGCGAGCGCAACTCATCCTCCTCTTCGTTCACCGTCTTGCGGGTGCGGAGGAACAGCGACGTCTTCCGCTCTTCGTAGTCCTCCTCCGGCTCCTCTGTCCCGCTTCTCCTCGACCTCAGCAGCAACGACGACCTCCTCCCAGCCTGAGGCACTTCCTCCGGCTCCTCGGTCGCTGTCCGCCGGATGCGCGCCAGCAAGAGGGAAGACTTCCGTCCGGGAGTCGGCTCCATCGGCGTGGAGGGGGCCGTAAAGTAACGAGACGACGGAAGGGAGATGCCAGCGAGCATCGTCTTCCTCTTCTGCTCCAGGCTTGTCGGCGCTCTGGGGCTCGTGCTCGCCTTTGCCACTACGTCTGCGATGGCACTAGGGCGCCGCTGGGGTGTGAGCGCGCCTCCCGCTGATGCGCCGACGGACGTTGGGCTCAGCAGTTGCTCGGGTTCGGGAGCAGCTGTCACCGACTGCGGTTGCCTCTTTTGGTCTGCCGGGTCGGCGAGGGCGATACACAGCTCTGTCAAACTCCGGCAGATACTATCGGCCTTTTTGCGGAGCTGTCTGTCGGTCACGCTGCCGTTGTAGCCTCCAATCGTGCTGGCAGCACTCGAGATCGGCCCTGGTTGGCCGACGGCCCCGATCATGGACGACAGCAACATGGCGTCGGTCGCGGCTGATTCAATGGCGTTGAATACTTCTGGGCTGACCAGGTCCTTGGTCTTGCTCAGGGCAGAGAGAAGCAACGGCTGTGTTTCGCGGGGCACAGCACTGTTGTTGATACCGTCTGCATGCGCTGGGCCGGTCCCGGAAGCACGCTTGGGGGACGCTGAGACGGTGGTGGCGTTTGTGGTGGCAGTCCGTGGCCGCTCTTCAGACGATCTAGACACCGAGGTGGAAGGCAACTTGCCCGTTCGCTCCAGACGATGGATCCTCGACTTCAGATCGTCCAGCTCGTCCCAGACAGTGGAAGGCGCGGCTGTAGAAGAAGAGGACTCGGTTCCCTCCACGCCATGATGCCCTTCCGAGCTGTGCTGATGAGCGCCATCCGCCGGTACGTTTGCAGACCTGGGGACCAATGGGGAGGAGTGATACGTCCGAGCCTGGGCTACTGCAAGATGCGGGCTCCTGTGTTGCACAGTCCTCGAAGATGACAGGCTATTGTTCTCAGTGAGCGACTGCCTTCTGCGCTGGTATGCCGAGCTACTCTCCGCTGACGACTCTTTGAAGGATGACTGTCTGGGTGTGATAGGGGATGGTCGTTGGGGAGTTCGGCCTGCCTGCGAGCGAGGGGAGCTCTCGTCCGTCGTGGCGATTGGCGGAAGGCTCTCTCTTGCCGACGTCCGGTACGCCAACTCTCGGGGCCCTTGATGAGCAGGCTGGCTCTCCACCGGCTGCCGGGTGCGCGAGTTCTCACGCTGGTCCGAAAGACGACGCGACATTTGGGGCGGAGAAGGCGTTTCATGAGCGGGAATGGCCGCTGAGCGGGGACGTCGATGTCCGCCCCGGACGATCCGTGACTATACATCGTTAGCTCTCGTATTCCACAGCCTGGACTGGTGACAAAACTCACAATCACGCTCGGCTCTGGGGCTGCCGCTTGTGTCTCGGGCGCCCGAGGCGCCGCATCCTCCTTTGCGATTCTCATGAAGAGGTCGGCAGTGTTGTCGTTGTCGGTGGTTGTGGTCATCTCTCCAGACTCGGAAGGTGCGAGGTGCGATAAATCTTCGTATCGCTGGCCTTCAAGGGCCCGTAGTGTGCGGTTCCGCTGGTTCGCGTCTAGCGGTTCTTCGTTGTAAGAGTCTTGGGATGTGCGCCGGGAAGGCATATCAGAAACGACGCTCTTGCGCGATCCAGAGGAGCGGAAGGCTCGGATGGGAGGAACCACAGCGCGCCCGCTCGAGGTGCTGGTGCTCAGTGGTTTGTACGACAATGGAGGTCGCGAGTTTTTGTCGTCCGGCTTGGAAGCCTCGACAGTCTTGGGTAACAACAATTCCCGCTGCGCTGGCGCCGGCTCCTTGACCGCGCTCTCGGTCAAGCGACGTCTAATCGCGGGAGTAGCGACGGGGGACACTTGCGACTGAGCCGCCGACGCGCCGTCAGTGCCTTTGACTGGTTCTGGAAATGACGCTGGTCGCTTCGATCCCGAAGGCGAGTGCTTCGAAGCAGTCGTCGGAAGATGAGACTTGAGGGAGCGACTTCTCGTAGCACCGCCACTTTGCTTCGGTTCGATTGAGGCAGGCTTGTCCGGGAGGGTTTGAGCGCTGCGGTGGTGGTGGAGGTGTTCCGACGAGCCCAGGGATGGGTCGGTCGTGTTTCCGGGTTGCGACAGAATGGGCGCGAGTGGGGTGGCCTGCTGTAGCGAAATGCGATCCTTCCTCAGGTCGGCAAAGCGAAACGCTGGTAGCTTGGATGAATTGTGGTTCTGGCGGTCCACGTCCAGAACAGCGTTGTTGCTGTTGTTGTTGAATGTCGACTTGTGGTTGCTGCCCAGCGCGCCGTTGCCCGAAGTCCCACTGTTGTGATGCGCACGAGGAGTCGGTTGTGGTTGGGTGCTGGTGGAGGCCCGCGACCGGGCAGGGAGACCGGTCGATGTCATGTTTTTCGGGTGCGAGGTGCCCTGTGCTTCCCGTCTCCACACCGCGCCCTCGACACACACACGCACGGCTGTGCCGCGTCAAAATGCTTTTTTAATTCCGGGTTTCTAGCCGAGCTTCAAGTTCTGTGTTTCCGGAAGCTGTTTGTCTGATGTCAAGTAGTCGGATTCGGGACATTAGATGTTCGGGTGGTCGGGGGCATCAGCAACGATGTTCGGCGGTTTCCGTCGAGGTCGAAGACGCTGGATGTCGGGCGCGTTTGGTCTGGCAGCCACAGCAACCACCGGGGCAGTGGCGGTCAAAGATGTACGGCAAGGTGTGTAAAAGGTAGGTAAGGTATTGCAGATGCGAAATGGCGAGTCAGCAAGCAATGAGCACATATAACCTGGAGTGATCGCGATGGAATGAACTGGAGCTCTGATGCTGGCGATTGATCAAGCGCAGCTTTGATGAGAGTCGTACGATGGACAGAACACTGCCAGGTGGTTTTGAACTTTTGATGGAAGGCGGGGAGAATGGAACCCTGCAATGCGCCAAGGTGACGCTTTGCAAAGGATTCCCGTCTCGATATCCAATTTTCCGTACCCCCCCACTGGCTATGGCGCTGCTCTGTGTGCGTTGATTCGCACGACGCATCGACGATGCAGCCACCGCAAACATGATCGCCGGACAAACTTGGAGTTGATTGAGACCGGCATGCTACACAGAGCAAAGTTGGGCCATATCGCAACATTAGAGCAATGGAAGCAGTACGTATTGCTTGACGACCATTGCTGTATCAGCTATCTGTCCGATACGATACCTCTACTGTGTACTGTGTAATTCCGTACGAGAGACCGGGGCTTGGGTTCGGGAACTTTTTGAGACATGATCTGGCCACTTCTTCTCTGGAACCCTCATCAGAGTGATCAGATACAACGGAGCTTTGTCTTGCCCGTTGGGAAGATGCTCAACAAGTCGCCAAATCGTCATGAAAGTCTGTGTACGGGTTGACCGCGTTTGGATACCTTCCTGCCGACTGCTATCCGTACTCTGGTGCTGGAGTTAGGAGTGCATTTGCGTTTTTTGCGGGCCATCGAAGCGAGGAAAATTGCAGGCACAGAGCGAAGCAAACCTGACGTCGCATTTCGCCCCGCAGCCATCCTCTCATCAGAACAAAGCATGGGTTTCCTCTGCAGCAGGGCGGCGCGGCCGTTGTCCAAGGAGCGACACGTACGGAGTAAACATGGCGGTCGTACTGAGTAAAAAGAGCGATCGGATTTGAAACTCGCAGGCCTTGAAGTTATCCGTATCGTAGTCTCCCGTCTCTGAATTCGATACACGACAGAAAAGGGTCGCAGGACCCTGCGTTGAGACGCGAGAATCGACAACGGGTCGCGATTCGCGAACCGGGTAGGCAAGGTGAGGAGGCTGGAAAAGGGGCGTCACACCGACCGGGGTGCCGCACACATCCCGGCCGCCTCACAAGAAAAAGAGCCATTGGCGAATCAGGAGGGCTTGTCAACGGGACATCGGAAAATTCGATGCTCGCATGCAGAGAGGTGAGGGAGAAGCAAGACATTGATGAAGGCGACGAATTCGGAGAGCTTTGCCGGACAGCCTTGCCCACTGTCAACTGTGAACGTTACCCCTATTCGACCGTCATCTTCAAGACTCATCCAACTACATACCGTGTACGGGGCTGATGGGAAGTTTGACCTGCCGTTGTCGACTGCCCGATGCATGCCGCAGGGGCTTGCATACGGATAACAACTTCCTGCATACACATGGAGCATCTGCGGCCACAGTCACGACGGCTACTTGAGTTGAGGGCAGGTACATGTAGCCGTAATGTTGAGGTGATGTCGGCATCCGATCCGAGCCAGGAGCTTCACTGCTCTATCACACGGTGGCGGCCCCCTCCCTGATAAGACGACAACAGGTTTGCCTTCGCATGCCCGCGTCGCTGGGGGCCGATCGTTCAGACCGTCTCGGGAGCAGAAGCTAGAATTTTCAGCCGTTGGGAGCTGGGACGGTATTGTGTGCTGTCCCCTTCTGGGTTGTTTGCGCTTGACGTGTGGCAGAGCGCCCTCTGACCCGAAGGAACAATGCGAGTTGCTCGAAGGGGCATTGCCGGCCTGTGCATCAGAGCAGGAACACAAGTGCCACGTTGGATAATAAATGGGCGAGGTTCAGAACGTTCGAGGTGTTTGACGAGCTTGTTGATTGTCTGGAAGTAGCAATCTTCGTAAGGTGGGCAAGGAGGATTATGGGCGGTGATGACGCAAGGGTGATGCCACAGACCAACATTGGTGTCCTGTTGTTCACGGTTTCATCAAGTCGAGATCTCGTTTCCGATGCTTGGGGGGGCGAAATCTGCGAAGCTGCCACGAGCCTGCGCAGTACTGTCTGGCGGGAAACGCCCTGCTCACCGCGGAATTCGTCTTGAAGCTTATCGGCCTTCTGGCTGTATTCCAACCACAAGCCGAGTGAGTAGCCCAAAGCATCGTTGGGCTCCTTGCATGGATGACCGAAGGAGGCCCTGGGAATGCCCGGTTGTAGTTTTTCAGATTGATATTGGGGTCTCACGGAAATGCCGCTCCACCGGGCTGGAACGCGCGGCATAGTTGCTCTCACAGAGCGCATGATTCTTCGAGTCGTGGCGGGTGGGTGCTGCAACTTCGGCGGCCGAAGTAGTGCAATACTGCGAGTTGTTAGAGACGGAGCAGAGGATGGCTACTTACATTGTCCTGCCGGTTGACGAGAGTATGCCAATGATTCAGGTGTTTTTCTGGAGCTGATCGCCTCCGACTATATCAAACGCACCTCGTCCCTCACTGCGTAGTCGGGCCACGTCATTCGATGCGTGCGTAGACAGTCGTGCTCATGGGAGGCTAGCGGAGAGGGATGCGTAATGGGACGGAACCGATTGATGGCTGGGTTGAAGGTGGTTTGGGTTTGTATCGAACCGCTGCCCTTGTGAACCATGAGGTACGCAGCGTTCAAGGAGAGCAGGATTGTCATGATATGGCTCGCGGAGAACGCAGGGCTTGTCAGGCCCCGTTTTGTGCTTGGATCTGGTTGACGTGAGGCTCTGCGCAGGGAAGTTCCGCCAGCACGATGGATAAAAAATTGTGAGCGACGATCATGATGTTCCTCCCTTTGTGGAATGTGGATGGTGGATGGAACGGGAATCTGGACTCGGATCGAGCCACTGCTCAACCTGGAAACAAGCGAGACTTCCCGTCCCAGCTTCCAAGCAAGGGGTGAGGGTGCACGTGCCGCGATCCCATCTTTCCCCGCTTCCTCGAGCTTGGCTCGTTTCAGGTTTCGGTCGTCAACAGATCTCGGGTGGGAGCAAGTTTTAGGTGCGGGAGACTGCTACCGTCAGACATCATGTGAATGGAGGTAAGATGGCGTAAACACAGTGCAGCGATGGAATTTTGAAATGTTCACACAATACAAGCAGACCTCGGTCCAAGGAGAGCGGTACAATACTCAAAGGTTGTGCCATGGTTTACCGCACCAGGTGGATTGAAATGATCGAGGCTCTAGGAGGTACACTCAAGACAGCGGTTGCTAAAATTATCAGGGAGGGACGAGTGGCTTCCTCCGTAGTGCTCTAACTACCTATTAGTACTGCGGGACGGATAGTATTCGCCCTCTTTTATTCTTAGGCCAGCCCCCGCGCCTCGGGCCATCTCTAGAGCCGTGCGGCACAGCGCAACCACCGACAATTGGTGCAAGACAGACACGGGAAGCTCCCGAGGAACATGTCGAGATGGGCTGGGAAAAGGGGTCCGTTCGGCTGCCGCCATGGAGCGGCGAGCCTGGGGACTGGGGCCAAATCCACGGCCGCTTTCTCCGGTTCAGCGGCTGGCTGGCGCTAATTTTCACTTCCTCGGTTTTGCGAACATCTTTGTCGTTGGTGTCATCTCGTCATCTCGCACCCAGATGCTGGATCTGGCACAGGCGCGAGTCAAAACTTTTTATTATTTTCCCTTCGAGGACGTGACCGACGTGCGACCCATCAAGCCTTGCCCCATGCTGGCGATCTAACATTAACTAGCGCAGTCCAACCCAATGAGGATATCCCTGACGTGTCACGGCTGCGACCATAAACCCGGGTTCAAGCCACTACCTACCTTTCATATGTTCCGTAGCTCGGATCTTAACCCTGAAGTGTTGCTGATCGCAGAGGATCTCGAAGGAGAGATGCCAGATGGACTCGTGGCACAGAGTTGCTCAACAGGGAGGAAGGAGCTGACAGCTTGATGCAGCGAGATCGAGTTGCGGAGGGCAAGGGCTGCTGCACCCATCCAGCGTTGGCTGTGGCTGATTGGCCCGACCAAGTCCAAACGGGAAAGGCCCCCAATCAGGAGTGCCGAACAATTTTGCTTCCATGGGTCACACCATCTATTTTTAACTTTGGATTGTTTGAAAGCAGAACAAGCCGCTTTGCGGCTAGCCGCCGGCGCTCTGACAACCAGGTGGGGGAGGAACACGCTCGCCTGCCATTGGCTGGCGGCAAGGGCCCCCCGCAACCACGAAGCCTGGCGCAGGCAACCCGGAAGCTGTGTCGCAGACGAGTGGCTCCCATGCCGCTCGTCAACAACAACCTAGAAGTCTGGGAGGGCTGTTCGAGGTGGAAATGCAGCGTCTGGCCGTCTGCACTCTGCACTCTGCAACGTCCTGCTGCGGGTTTGTTCTGCCTTGCCGGTCCTCCAATTTGGCCCAATTCTAGCCCTGGAAGGCTGTAACCGTGGAGCCCTCTTCTCTCAGCGCTTCAGCTTCAGGGCTTTCCACGTTCTCGGCCTCATTCCATCGCTGCTCTGCCCACTGTGCAGTCCGGTGCCCACCACATCCCCGTCATTGAATTCGCGCCCATCCTTGCCCTTCCCTGTGCCTTCTCAACCAGCGCAGCCAATTCTCGTTTCCTTCGATTTTTCTCCCTCACAGCATTCCGATCCTCTTTCTTCCCACCCTTTTCTCTTCCACCATCAATATCGAAAGGGACGGAACGCTACACAGTAGTCCGGACGGGAACGTGGCGTTGGCCGAGAACCAGACTCGGCTACGGTATCGAGGAACAAAGAGACCCCGCCGTTCGAATCCTCCCCCCCCTCCCTTCGATTCACCCAGGCTGCCACCGCTTCCCCCGCGACCTGACGAGCGCCAGACCATGTGTTGACGCCTACACGGTCTTGGTCGCCGGCCGCTTCGCCTTCCACTCCTTCTCTGTTGATCCTTTCGTCTACCGTCTTCTGAATTTTCCGCTCGGCTGCGCCGCAGTCCTCCAGTGAGACCAGACCCAGCCTCCGCCAACTTTGCAAGCCTCTCTCTCTCGCGCCCGCCATTGTTTCACATCCGCGTCTGCGCGTCACCGTGACAGTTTGGTCCTGGGAACAACATATTCGGTCGCAAGAGCCGGCGCTTTGGGGATACTGGCTGGCTTTGTTTCCTTTCCACAACATCGGTCGAGTACACAGCAAAGGATACAGCAGCGCTGTCCCGTGTGGCCCGACTATTGTCTCTCGAGCACTCCCAGCAAAAACCGCCAATCCGAGCGGCGACATTCGCACCACTTTGAGCGGTGCATTTCTCGACCGTCGTCTAGACTTCGCCCCTCAGCGACTATCAGACGGTGCGACGGCCGGAGACCCGGTGGCCGACTGCGACGGACAGACGTGGCTGTGGCCAGATTGAAGCCAGGGAGGTCAGACCGGGTGTGTCTGGTGAGCCGAAAAGCCACGACAGGCATTGCCCTCTCAGATCGTCCAAATATGCCGTCTGCCGTGGCGCGGCGGCTGTTTGAGGACCAAATACCGTCCATTATGTCCGTCTACGAGGTGGACAGCGGCATCGACCTGGACCACTCGAATCCTGTCACGATCGTTGACCCGAAGATGGTCATGGAAGACGCAAAGCTGTCCGCCGATCCGCAACCAGGGTTAAGACCTGGCTCGTTGCCTTCAGACTCGGCCCACAGGCACAACGACAGCATACCGACACACATGACCGAGTCAGCCGACTCATCTCCGACGACGACACTGTCGATTACAGATTCGTCGGATCTCTCTGACCCCTCTCCGTCCTCGTCCCCTGATTCCCCCGTGAATCTCGCCCAGCTTCCGAGTTTTGCTGCCGCCTCTCTCGGTCGCCTGTCTGGCATGGCCAGTCTCGCCGTTTCGGACCCAAACCAGGATCGACCGAGGACATCGCCAGGGCCCAGGCGGCTCAAGAACATGAAAGGCCTCTCTATTCAACCTCCCACAAGTTCCCTTTCCTCATCGATGCTTTCTGAGCCTTCTTCACCCTCTTTTATCAGGCCCACGATCGCCCCGATGAAGCGAAAACCCAGTCAGCTCAGCCTCAAGACGAACTCGACAGATCTCATATCGCGCACGACACTCGAGGTGCCCCGCTCTCCCACTGTCGCTCCCATCTTGCAACGTCGCGCTCTGAAACACTCGGCATCAACCCCTCAGATGCTCTCGGGTCTGAAATCGGCGACATTCGGCCCACCCGGCGGCATGACCTTTCCAACCGTCATGGAGCGAAATGAGTCGGGGCTATCAACGTTCTTCCGTCCGCCCCGGCCCGTCGAAGTCCCTGCGCTCGCCCCAACGATCCAGGAAGAGGATTCGCCGATACGACCGCAGGTAGCGAATCGCATTGCGTTCGACAGTGAGCCCTACCGTGAAGTTGAGAACAACGAGGACCAGAAGTCTCCCGGGTATCCAGATGGGCCTGTCGCCATCTACAGCGACAGTGTTTATCTATATCTCGAGCCGACCGCCGAAGAGGCAGCCCGCTTCGATGTGGTCATCAACGTCGCGCGCGAAGTCAGAAATCCCTTCACGGCTGTCCAAAATCGACAGCAAAGTCTAGAGATCAAGGAGAAGCCTACTGAAGACTCTCCGATCCCCGAGACCGCGGCGACAGCGGCGAGCTATGCCACGGCCTTTGAATACTTCCCCGAGGAAGCCTCGGGCGATACACCAACAACGCCCAGGGCACAGCCTTTCAAGGAGCCCGAGTACATCCACATTCCATGGGACCACAACACGGACATTGCGCACGACCTCATGACCCTTTGTGAGACGATCGACAAGCGAACGAAGGAGGGGAAAAAGGTGCTGGTACATTGCCAACAAGGCGCCAGCAGATCGGCCAGTCTGATCATTGCCTACGGCCTCTACCAGAACCCCGAGCTGAGCGTCAACGACGCCTACTATGCGGCTCAGGCAAAGAGTCGGTGGATCAGTCCCAACATGAAACTGATGTACTGCCTGCAGGATTTCCAAAAGGAGAACGCCAAGAGGAGGCTCTCACCAAGCGCGGGCTTGAAGCCGCGCTTAGGGAAGAGCCCGACAAAGCACAGGATGACCATGTCAGCTGACAACATCGAAGTGGCGGCTAAGGAACCCCTTACCGCCCCGCTCCCCGCTGACGGCGCAAATTCGAGATGCGAGAGCCCCGAGAGGAGTCCCAACCGGGCAAGAGGAAACTCGACCCCGAACCGCGGGGAGCCCATCTCGCCGGGCCCTTCATCCGCGCCCTCGAGCTTCTCGTGGTCAGAAAAGGAGGACCAGTCGGATCCAGGGAAGTTCGGCCGCTTTAATCTCGATTCCATACTTGCGCCCCAGCAAGCCGATCCGGGGCCGTCCTTCTCGGTGTCCAGAGCTCCGCCTTCGCCGGGGCTTGGTTCTTTTACTCTGTCTAAGCCGCCGCGGTCGCCAAAGCTTGCGCCCCCACTGCTATCCCGACCGCCACCGTCTCTAGGGTTCGCTCCGCTTGAGCTCTCCCGACCGCCGCCGTCTCCGGGTTTCGCCCCGCTTGAGCTATCCCGACCGCCACCGTCTCCGGGTTTTGCACCGCTTGAGTTCTCCCGACCGCCGCCGTCTCCGGGCTTCGTCCCACTGGAGCTATCGCGACCGCCAATGTCTCCCGGTTTTCCGCCGTCGAATCCGTTTGCAAGGCCGCCTCCTTCGCCAGGGTTTGGTGCGCACAGGTTCGGCCCCAAGCCAGCCAGCCTTGGCTTTGGGTCGCTGAACCTCGGTCCCCCGCCAAAGCCGGCGGCCGCCAAGAAGGTAGAGTTCGCGCCCGCGCCCTCGCCTGTGCCAGAGCGGCCGGTGGCGATGCTGCCCAGCTTCCCCGACGACGAGGCTTTGCTGTCGCCGCGCGCCGAAACCATGACCAGCAACCCGATCCATCAGTCGCTGTCGGGCATGGCGGGTATGCAGTTCGTCGAGGTGCCGCCGACTCCGAGCGACGGTCTGTTCTCGCCGCGCGAGACCATGTTCCCGCGCGACCCCTTCTATCCCTTTGGCAGGCCGATCCAGATCGCCGACCCGCGCAGTCCGCCTACCAAGGGGGAGACGCCGATTGTCAGGTCGATTGACGAGCTGATCTGAATCTGAATTTGCGTTGTGGGAGTGGGAGGGGCGGAGGGGGAGGTTGGTTGGGAAACGGCGGCTTTTGCCATTCTATCACAACACAACACACGCCCTATCCAAGCACAGTCTGGTGTTTTCTTTCTTTCGTTGTTCTGGAAGGGGTTGGCTATCGTTGATTTACTTTTTGCCCTGCTGCGAGCAAGCAAAGCGTACATCGCATCGCATCGCATCAGTCATGGGATAAGAGAGCAAGTTGAGAGCGCATTGGGAAGGACCTTTCAAGATTGCTTTCCACCCTCGGGGAATCTGACAAACGTTGCCTTTTTTTCTCTCTGTATCTCTTGGTTTGCGCAGCGTCAGCGACACAAGCAAGCGACAACCAACCACCCATCCCTCTCAGGTCTCTTTGTTTTTTCTGTCAATTCAAACGAAATGTATAATATATAGAGGCCGGGTTGGTCTTGGTCTGGTGTGAGATGAAGGAGGGTGTGGGATGGAAAACATGAAGAAGCGGGAGGGTGGTGCATCTGAAATGGTATTCTCGGAGTCATGGGCTGGTTGGACGGGGAGGGAGGGGAGTATTTGGGTAATTCTTATTTTTGTGTGAGGAAGAGGGATGGGGACGGGAGTATTTTAGGAACACGATGCGGCTACATGAATAGCAACACATATTTGCATTATATGGAAAACCACTTCACACTGGTGACCTATGAGGTTCTCTTACCTATTGGTCGAGGCAGGGCTCCGGGTCTTAAACATAGCATCAACAAATACATGCTTCCCTAGAATGCAAACAGACAAGGGGCTGCCAAGCCGGAAGTACAATAGGTAGCTGCCAAATCAATGTGACAGATCTACGTACTACCGCCATCTACCCAAGTATGTATGTATATACCAGAAGATCAAGATGTCATGTATGTACAAGTACAAGCCCGCTTGGCCTTTACTCTGCAATTTCCCCGGGTTATTGCGCCTTGGCCTTCTTCGCCGCCTCCTTTGCGAGCTTCTCCCGCCGCGCGATCTGCGCCTCCACCCCGATGCCGCCAAACACCAGCGCGACACCCAACCACTGCATCTGCGACAGCCGGTGGCCAAAGGCAATGACGCTGAGGATCATGGTGAACATCTTACGCGTGACGGTGACGGTGACGAGCAGGACCGACGAGAAGGTCGAGAGCGTGTGGACTGATAAAGAGACCCGAGTCAGCGCCTGGCCGCCAAGTACATGGGAATGGGAATAAACTCACAGATGAACACCTGCCCAACACACCCGCACAGCGCAAACCCCAGCACATCCCTCCACACGGCCGGATGCCTCGCCAGAAACCCCAGCGCGGCCTTGAGCTCGCCGGCCCCGGCGCCCGTCACGTCCATGCCGAGCCACTCCCCGACGGGCGTCTGCACCAGCCAGGGGCTCAGCACCAGGTACCCGCCCGTGAGGGCCGACCCCAGCAGGTTGTTCGCCGCCATCATCTGCGGGCCCGTGTACCCGCGGAACGTCTGGAAGATGTAGTCCTGCGTGCTGTTGGTCAGGCCGTCAAACAGCAGGTTGACGCCGAGCAGCAGCATGCCCCACGCCGTCTGCCCGCTGTGGCTTTTAGTATTACTGCCGTGCTTGCGGCTGCCCGAGTGCAGCGTGAAGACGGCCACGCCGCACGTCACGGCCGCCACGACCAAGTACTTGTACAGCGGGTAGCGCTTGCGGAAGACGGTGATGTGCAGCAGCATGACGGGCAGGAGTTTGCAGCTCTTGGCGAGTATATAGGTGATGTAGTCGATGTGGGCGAGCGCGGCGTAGCCGAAGGGCGCGGCGAGCGCGTTGGTGAAGGCCACGAGGAGGAGCGGGGGCAGGATCTCGCGCGAGGGTATCAGCCGAGGGGAGGGCTGGCCCCGCGGGGTGGTCAGGACCGAGAAGAGCTTGCCGCCGAGAAAGGCGAAGAGCGATTGGATCGTCAGGAGGAAGACGGGGAACTTGAAGCGCTCAGGGGCCGTCGGCGGGCCGTAGGTGGTGCTGGTGAGCTTCTCTTGGAGGTAGGCCCATGTCAGGCTAGAAAAGGAGGAGAGGTGTTGTCAGTGCTTGGTGGGTTCGAGGTTGTGGATGTTGGGGTGGAAGAGTGATGCTCACAAGGATGCGTAGATGCCGGCGACGTCGATGATGAGCGTGACGACGCCAGCGTCTTTCCTTGCAACGGCGGCCTTCATATCGGTGTTGGGCACGTCGCTACTCGCCATAACCTCGCCATTGGCCTTCCCGTTGAGCTCATCTGGCGTCTCGTGGGTCGCGCTAACCTCCCTGCTTCGCGTAGTGCGATCAACCTTGCTGGTGTACTCGGAAGAGGGCTCGCGTCGGAGGGGTGTGGGCTGCTTTGTGCGAGCCATGGCAGCTTGCCGTCGACTGGTGATTTGTGGGGACCTTGACGGCCTGAAACACTGGGCTGCGTAAGGTATTTGAGGGGGAATACGCTGTGAACAACGGTCAATGTCTTCAAGAAAGCTGGCGAGAAAACAAGCGAGGGCGAAGACAAAATAGGTAAGAGAAAGGCATGAAACGAGGGTCGGTGGTGAACGGACGGGAGACAAATTGGGTTTCGGCACGAGGGGTTGCTCCAAATGGAACAAATCGCGTCCAGAAGGACCCTGACAATCCAAGGGAGACCGGAATCGGCCAGGCTGGCTTTTCGGAGCTGAGTGTTCCAGGTTCCCCACCTCAACCCCCATCACGCTAGCCGCTCGTCGGGTTTAGCGGGTCGCTTAGCGGCTTGCCTGCCGTTAGGGCTGTCTGTTGACTCCATTCGTGATCAAGGTGTGGGGTGCCATGTGCCCGAGCTCTCCTGCGGATACGCTTCTCGCATGAGGGTGGTTTAAGTGGTATCCAGAGCACACCATGCTTCAGTGTCAGGAATGGACGAGATTCTGTGTTTTCCTGTGACCACCAGGGCCTCCCAATGGAATTCAAGGTACAGGACGGAGCCAACAAGTTGGGGTCACCTCACAGCGGGCCAGAGAAGGCGGATCATTGCGTTGCTGGCCTATTACATAGGTACCTTACCCAGGACAACCGCAGGACCGAGCAACATACATGTTACACACTGGGAGAGACCGGCAACAGCTTGTCATGATAGTCATATTTAGTTCCACACCTGCCTCCACCTAAATGCCCCTACTAGGCAATCTCCCTAAGATCATACTGATATCAGGCTTCGGCCCAACCTAACGCTAATGCTGGGGGTTGCTGGTGCAGAGTGCACCGCAACGCCCCTGCTGCGAGACTAAAGACGGGGCGGAGAGTGGCGGATACGGTTGCTGTGGCAATGCTGGCCAGGCTCAACCGTCAGGTGTAAGAGGTTATGGGTGCCCGAGAGCGAAAAGAGTCGGCCTGGTGATGCGGCGGATGAGCAAGGAGAGGTGAGGTTGGCCCAAGTCGAGTAGCGAACTTGGCGAGGCGTTTGCCGTGTGACCGGCGAGGCCACGAGCGCCGGACTGGCGGCAGTCTTGGCTTGGCAACCCCCATTGGACTCTGCATCTTTCAGCAGGTCGCCGGCGAGGTCCGCAACCAGCTGTTGTGTCCGTCTTTGTCGCCGAATAAAGAGTGGTATGATGAGTGAAATCGTCCAAAGGAAAAGAGAGGAAGAGAGAAAAATCCGGCGGAATGCTTTTCGGGATAAGAAAAAGTGTCATGGCATCGTTCCTCCATTGAAAACTAGGCCTTGCGGCAGTCAGATCTGGTTGATAACCCCATACCGAGGGGCTGGCAAATCCGACCCAAGCCAGAAGTCCCGGACAACGTCGCTTGGCAATTGGTGAATATCCCCTTCGCGTGGATCCATCGTCTGTGACTGTCCCTGTTGTTACAGCCTATGGGCCCGTCGGCATTCGTCCGCATTCTACTCGGACGTCTGCGCAGCCTGCTGCTGGCGACGCATCTTCTCCGCCTCGAGATTCTCGTAGAGAAGGAAGAGCGCCGTCTCGTTGGCCTTGGCGGAACCCATGATGGTGAACATGCGCTCGCCTGTCTCGTCGTGAGGGGCCTATTCCTCTATGTCAGCAACCAGACAGTCTTGGATGCTTGTAGCCACAGCCACTCACCTTGGCAATGGAGATGCGGGCTCCTGACGTCTTGCGGATCTCGCTGATTTTGGAGCCGGCACGGCCGATGATACAGCCAACCATGTCAGCCGGAATGCTGATGTTCTGTGTCTGAATCTCCTCCCCGTTCTCGTCGTGAGTGGGCGGGCCACGAGCCGCAGCGTCCGAATCCGAACGGCGGGTGTAAGGCCGAGGCCCGCCGTTGCTAAAGTCAGCGCCGTTGCCTGTCCGCGTCACACGGGAGCCGCCGTACGGGGCCCTGTCCTGTACGTAGCTGCTTCCCCCAGTGGCGGCTGGCGCACCGGGCCCTTGAGTCCGGACGACCGGGTTGTACAAGACGGTGCCGGTGCCGCGTTGCCAATCATCCACGAGGCACTTGCAGATCTCCCAAACGGCGCGCTGGATGCCCTCGGGGGTGCCCTGAACCTCGACTACACGCTCGGTCGACTGCGGCAGCATCTCCTTCTGCGCAACCATGCGCACCCCAGACACGTCTTGGATGTGCTTGATCTTGAGACCCTGCCTGCCGATAATGGTGCCCATCTGGTTGTGGGAGATGAGAAGTTTGATGGCTGCGTTTCACAGTCAGCAGCACGTCACAGGCACCTTGGCAACGCCGGGGACGTACGATGAGTGCCATTGCTCTGCATGACACCGCCCATGCCCATGGCAGGAGCGCCTTCGAGAAGGGCCCGTGCGACAACGGCGTAGGCTCTCGAGATGGCCTCGCAGCCGCCCGTAATCGTGAGAACCCGGTCGTAGACACCCTGAACGACCTTGCTGACGCCAGCTTTCACGCCGGTCTCGTCGCGCAGGTCTGCAACGTTCTTTCCGCCTTTCCCGATGATCACGCCGGCCTCCTTGGATGAGACAATGGCGCGCAAGGTCAGCTGCGTTTGAGCGTACTCCTCGTCTGTCTTGGGCGCCGGCTCTCCGTCCGGACCCAAGCGAGGCTCATTTTCACCACCGAGGTTGAGCTGCTCCAGAGTGTCGGAAAGGTCAACCCCGTTGGGCGGGGTCGGGTCTTGAGGCGCGGACATTGCGGATGAGACTGCGAGTCTTACGAGGGGAGCGCGGCTAAATGAATTCCAGACAACAGCGGGTTGCCTGTCGGGAGTAGAAGAGGTCGGTGAGACGCGGTTGCGAGAAGCGAAAGGCTTAGGTATCGATCGAGTTTCGAACTGCGGAGGAAGAGTGAGCGGGTGGTGAACGATCGACAGAACGGATTGCGCCACCAAAGTCGGCTGGAATGAATGGAAGCCAAAGCATGGTTGCTGCAGAAAAGCAAAGCTCTAGCACTCAGGCCCCGATGATCTTTCCCTGTGTGCGTTATAAAATCGATTGGAAAGAGCAGATCGATTTCGGAGACAGAAAGAGGAATGATGCGCCCTGGAGAGACAGCTTCGGCGGGGCAGAATGCACATACCTAATTCAGCAGGCGGTGGCAGGCTTGAGTATTCTTCGAGAGAGCTGCGGGGCTCCTAGTGCCGAGCGTCCAGGTATCGCAATGACCCGAAACGGATGGAATGGGGACGGATAATGGGTGCACGGCGGAGGGTGCGGACGCCGGTGCAAGGGGCGGGCAGAGAACAGGGTGATGTCGGGGTGGGAGAGAGAGAAAGGTTGGTGATTGGGGAGGAGATTGTCGGAGGTGAAGGGTGCAAGTTCAATTCACCATACGCATGGGGAAAAAAGTGTGGAAGGAAGAGAGGCGGGAGTTGAAAAAGGAAAAAAGAGGGGTCGCCGGGTTTGGCAGCTTTCTTTTCCTTTGGGGCGATGAGGGGGAGCGGAGGTTGATGGAAAGAAAGGGCGAAGCTCGACCATGGATCAAAGCCCGGTGACCAGGCGTCCTGTGTTCTCAATGTCATTGCTCAAGGGCTGCAGATGCCGCACAAGAATGCACAAGCCCTCGATTCCCTCAGGACAACTGATAATGGAAGCTCTCCTCAGGTAAGGACCGTCCCATCCACATCTAGCTTACGACAGCGGCCCTCCCCATGCGGCAACTCTCAACGGCCATGGCGGAGCCCGCTTGGTGGTCACCGCAGCTGCAGCCCGAGCTTGCTCGATTGGTAGCGCCTCCCACGCCCAAAAGCAGCCGATGTGCAATGGAGGCTTGCTTCCAACCAATTTGAAGTCCACACAAACAGTTTGGAAAGCGACAAACCGCTTCAAAGTTGCAGCATGCCAATGCGTGGGTTTGCCCCACAAACTGCTTGAGGTGTGCCCCGCTTGAGCTTGGGCCTGTGACTGGTCAATGCTCTGCACGGATCTTGATCTCTGCAACTCTGCATGGCCTCCAATTTGCAAGGCTCCCAACCTCAGGGGTTCTGACAGCTGGTTTCTGATGTGCAAGAAATGTACGAATAGCAGCACATACGTCCGCCATCGCGGGCACGGTTGGTGACTATCCCTCGATCAGAGGGGGGCGAAGCCGCATGCAAGACCGGCGCCACGTTTTGTTTACTCGACTCGGATCGATCGCTGAGTTTCTCCCGATATCCCGTGGTCCCTTTCGTTCCTCTCTTGCCCCAGGCCTATCTCTCCCTCGTACACGGATGGACACCAACCCAGGGCCTTTATGTCTTTTCTTTTCATCTGTGACACACAGCCATACCAACCATGGCTGTTCTTCTTGGTTCGACGAAACCAAGCAGCGAGCATTCTCGGGCAGCACCTTCAGTTGTGAAGATGGCATCTTATCCCACACCAGGTCCTGCGGCAGATGGTTTAAAGCCAGCAGAACGCAAATCCGACTACCATCCAGATATCATGGCCCGACAAATCAACAAGATTGACTATAAAAAGGCCCTTGGCGACCGAGTTGCACCTGTCCTCCACAGGAGCCAGAAAAGTGAACCTGCAGCTCAACGGCCTATCCATTTCCTCTGGCATCTGTGGGGGACGGCACGCCGCGTGTCACTGCCAGCACGCATCCGCAAATCGAGTCCTCCCGCGCGGTCACTCATGCGGCCTCGTCCTTGATGCAGAATTACCCCCGTACCTCAGCGTCAATTGTAGGGAGAGCCATCTTTGGTCTCAATACGCCTGCCCGCATCCGATCTTCTCTCGCTCGAAACTGTTGCGCCACATGCCTCATCCCCTCTCACTGGAAATCGATGGTCATGGTGTTTCCGGGGTTGGCACCGGGGAATTCCAAAGTGAATTACAAAACACTCCTTTTCGGATACCAAGCCGCAGGGGCCGCAGCCACGGCAACTGTGCCGGACTCGGAATTGTCTGCTGCCCTGGTGAAACCCGGGCAATGTGCCATCACAACCTAATTAGCTGCAGCTGTTGTGGACGGCAACGGACCAAAGGCCGGCCACAGCACCCTAGACCAGTCTCTCTTCCACCGTCTTCGCGGATACCGGCTACATGCACCTGTTGTCGTCAGAGCCATGTCGAGAGCCCAGATATTCACCAGTCTATCCATCCTAGAGCATCTTGTCTCTACTCCATGGCTGGCTTGGAAGCGACGTATAGACATACCCGGCATCTCCCAGTCGTAATCCCGTGACGTTGCTCAGTCTCCTGTCACCACTGTCGGACCGAACACAACCTGACGCGAAACACTGGTGAGAGGCTGTGCTAGGTCTCTCAGGAGGTTGTAGAGTGAGCCAGGCTCGACGGATGCTGGTGTTAGCCCTACTAGAGCTATGTAAGAAATCCGAGCTCACGCATCCAGCCCCTGCGTCCAGACAAGTTTGCGCTCTTGATAACTGAGGGCATCAAAAGGGGTCAAGCACCTAATAAACCCAGAAACGCCGTGGATCCCATACTAATGTCCTCATGGAGCCCCAGGGTCTAACATGCCAAACTCAACGCCGGAGTGGTCTCGCCAAAAACAGACAGAGCTGCGGGCCGCTCCTCCTTCCTTTGGAATCATCACTCTGTTCATATCTTTTTTTTACCGTATCTATCGATCAACTGACGATAACTGCATCACTCACGCTCGGCCCGAAGGGAGTGACATGGATAGAAAACAACAATTCTCGGGTTTGTATCTAGACAGAGTGTGTGGTAGAGTTGCGTGTTGAACGGCACCTAACTGTAACCGATAATACCATTGTGTTCACCCGTGCTCCCCCGCATCCATCCATCCGCCTTTACCTCCGAAGCAATACCCAGCCAGCACTTATCCCGAAACACCTGCATCGAAAATTCAAAGGCTGGCCTTGCTAGCGGGAGGGAATTACGCACCTCAGTTTTGCTCCCATGCTCCAGTGCCAGCAACCGTCTCGGCCGGGTAAACGCCGGGGACGTTGAGACCACCGCTTATTATAGGGCCATTGGCGAAAGCCAACACAAATTTGTCGATTCCAATGCGGCCGGTGTACGAACGCGTGGATGTCAGTTGTTCGGCATCATCATAGGTAAGCGTTACGGAGTTCGTGGTGAACGGGTGGATGGCCGGAGAGACAGTTGCAGAGAAGGTTGTCTGAAGACCATCGTCGGTGGCAAACTCCGCTGTGAACCTGTTGTCACTATTGCGCACGAGGGTCCCCTGGGCGGTAGGCATTTTGGCTCGAGATTGAGGGTGTTTGTGTACGTGATGAGACCAACAGGTGAAGCTGTTGATGTTGTCGTTGATTTTGATGAGTCTGATGAATGGGTCGACGCTTTGGCTTGAACAAGGTCCTTGATTTCTTCCCAAACAATCTCGTGGAATCGTGGTCCTTCTTATGTCCTTGCCAGGCCCCGCACGGCCATAATGATTGCTCACCTATTAACGGCGCGACCAGCGGCTAAATAAATTCTTCCCCGCCTCCCTCAGAAATGGCTTTGAAGATGGGAATTGATTCGATTGATGGGAATGGCCCCGAGGCCAATGACGGCCCGTAGTAGGCCCAAGTGTTGCCCGCAGGCTCAACGTGTGGCTGCCTGACTGACTGTGGATGACCTGAAAAGGTAGAAAAGAGGGGAGAGTTCCCGAACCACCCTCTGGGCTCCAGAGATACCTAACGTAGTCCACCCCCAAGTCGCGCACTGGTAAGGGTTACACAGACATTTGGCTGTAGCAGTAACAGTTTTATTCCCGGCTTAATCCCGCTGTTAGGTACTGCAGTTAAATGCCTGTGCAACCCTTACCAGTGCGCGACTTGGGGGTGGACTACGTTACCGTATTCCAGGTTTTCTCAACCTCACCGGAAGGAGAAACTCCTTTGTACCCGAGATACCCGATATAATGGCCAAACTACATCTCAACGGGGATAGAAGTTGCATGTCTATTACTAGCAACTCGCTTTACTTTCGTCAAAGGCAAACGTGTTAGAGCCTCCTGGGTACCCAGGTACAAGGGCATCAAGGGCAAAGAGGCAGCGAACCAGGCAACTAGGTACTAAGGTAGGGCCCAGCTCCCTCCCTACCTACAACCCCCCCCACCCTATTCCTCCTGCCTACACTACCCCTCCTACCCATACCCACGTACGACGACAACGCCCCAAAACCAAAACTCCTCAGAGCTCCCAGCCGTGCAACTATGTCCCAGCCAGTTTCCATCCGGGCCATGACTGACATAATCCCGCTTCCGCGCCCTCCAAAAAACAACACTCTAACCCAAGCACGCACGTCCCATCAACCAAAAGAAACCAAGCTCACACATCAAGTGTCCCCCCCTCTCACATAACAACACACACAGTCGTCCTAGCCCTCCTCCGCCCCGCAACCCCCCCACCAGCGTTACCAGCGCCGACACCGCCGACACCAGCACCACCAGCACCACCAGCACCACCAACAGCAGCACCACCCACCCCTCCATACCCAGCCCCAGCCCCGATCCCGCCAGCGCCCTCCTCCTCATCATGCGCAGCCTGCGCCTCCCTCGCCCGTCTCCTCCGCCGCCTGACGCCCGACCCCCCGGCCCCGAGCTCCTCGTTGGCCTGCATGTAGTCGGCCCACTTCCGCTCGAGCCGCCGGGCGGCCCCGACGTCGCCGCGCAGCACCCGCTTGGTGTGCTCGTCGACCGTCATCTGCCAGCCGTAGAAGCACTTGAGGCCGATTACCCCGGTGTTGTTGCTCCACTGGGTCGGTTGGGTGGTGGTGGTGGTGGTGGAGGCTGGGTTGTTGGGGGCGGTTTGCAGGGATGATGAGGACGACGATGACAAGGAGGATGATGAAGATGGTGACGAGGAGGAGGAGGTGTTATCATACACCTCCCCGTAACAACCACTACTGCTGCTGTTGTCGGTGTTGGCCACTGCCTTTCCCTTCCCCTTCCCCTTGTCCTCGGCAGTGGGTTTACCATTGCCGCCCCGGCTGACGGCAAGGACGTCGGTATTCCGACTCAGAACTTCCCGGACGCCGGTCCACGTCACCAACGGACAGTCGTACACGACCAGGGCGAGGGTGACGCGGGGGAGGGAAGTGGCGGCGGTTGCGGTTGCCGGACGCCGCGCCGAGCGCTCGCACACCATGCTGGCCGCCTCGGCCAGGACGAGGTCACTGACGCGTGTGTTGTCCATGAAGACGCTCGCGAGGCGGGTGCAGGCGCGCATGACGGGCAGCATGCCGGCGTCGCCGAGACGCTCGCAGTAGCTGATGCTGAGGTGCTCGAGCACTAGCGCGCAGGGGGCTTTGGCGAGGTGCTCTGAGAGGATCGAGTTGGTCAGGTGCGAGAGGTCCTCGAGCTCGAGGTGGGTCAGGCGCGGGGTGGAGGCCAGGATGGGCTCGAGGGCCGCATTGCTGAGGCGGGTGACCCCCGAGAGCTGGAGGCCTTCGAGGCGAGGGACCAGGTGGCCAAGGGCTTTCACGCCTGCGTTGCTGAGGTGGGAGCAGCGGGAGAGATCGAGATGGCGGAGTTTGCGGGGCGGGACCACAGGGCGGTCGGTAAGATAGTCGATTTCCGGGTCGTGGCCTTGGACCATGGTCCGCAGAGCGGTATCGGTCAGGTCGTCGCACCCGGCGAGGACAAGACGCTCGAGGTTGTTCGTCCGGAAGATGGCCTCGGCAACGTCAAGGTTGTTGAACCCTTTGACCTCGCCCGCCCGGAGGTCTTTGAGCTTGGGGCATCCGTCCACCACAAACCTGACGCCCCGCGCATCCATGTGCTTGCACCACGAGACATTAAACACCTCCAGCAGGGGGCAGGAATTGGCCACAATCTTGCAAGTGGCGTTGTTGACGGCGGCTAGACCGGTAAGATTCAAATGGGCGAGCTTGTTGTTGGTCTTGAGCAAGCTGTGCAGCGTCGCCCGTTTGAAGTTCCGACACCCCTCCAAGGTGGCATTGATCAGGTTTCGACATGCCTTGACGACCACCTCGGCCCTTTGGTAATGCTCCACTTGCAGACAGCCCCTGAGGTTGAGGTCCTTCACGAACGGACCGGCCGCCACGATCATCTTGGCTAGCGATTCGGCGGGTATCTCCCTGTAGAACTCGGAGGCGTCAAGGCTCGTCCACAGCTGGCCGTCGAAGCACATGTTGTAGAATTCCTTGGACACCCTCGAGGCCCGTACGAGCTCCTTCGGCCGGAGGAACGAAAGAATATAAAGCTTGAGCTCGTGGGGCATATGCGCCCACAGACCAAATATTTTCGTCTTCGATTTGACGCTCAACGGCAGAGACGCTGTGGTCGATACGGTTCCGGCATGGCCCACTGGTCGAACGGGCAGGACCGATTCGATTTCCTCATGCGCAGGCGACTCGGTGATGGGAGTGGCCGGGATCGACGTGTGCGCGCTGGAGTACCCGGCGGCGGACGACTGGGAGAAGTAGGATCCGGCACTCGGCTGGCCGAACGGAGAGGCAGTGGAGGCCAGGCTGACGCAAGACAGGGTGCCGGATATGCTGTAGGGACTGCTTGCGGATCTCTGGCGGCCTTGGCGAGCCAGCGACGGGGAAGACGACATGCGCTGCATGCCACGGAGCAGTCTATCCCGTCCTCTCATTTTCGGCCGGGCTTCTGTCCCGGTCTCAGCCCCTCCATCGCTGGTCACTAGTCCATCCGGGACGGCGGGGTCGGGTGACGGGGTCGGAGCATCATCATGTATGGTCTGGGGGTCGGCCATAATGGCAATCGCTTCGGGGGACGGGCAAGCTCGTCTGCGGCAGGAGTACGGGAGAATGAAACCAGAGGAGGCTGTTGAGAAGGTTGAGGCTGGTGGAGGAACAGTCGATGAGGCTTCTCTTGGGAAGGATGGCACGGATAAAGGACCGTGGTTGGCCGCCAGCTAACTTTCTCAATTGCCGCTCCGGATTGGCGCGCTCGAGAGGTGGCGATATCAAGAATACCCCAGCGTGAGAGGATGGTGGGGTCAACCCCAGCAGGCGAGAGGCACAGACGGACAGACGGGGAAGTACTTGGGCTCCTGGGCCAGGAAAACCAGGAAAAGTCGCGCGTGTGGACAAAGGAACACGTCGAATCCCCAAGCCGTACAGCGGGCCGTTGACTGTTTCCGTTCCCGCTACCGTGCCAGCGTGCCTAGAGAGCCATCCAGCCTCGGCAGAACCGTGTGAGTTCAGCGGTTCGCAACGAAGCGCAGTTGACATGTAATAAATGGGAAGTACGGATAGCAGTAATGTTGATATGTCGGCTCAGACTTTTGTGTCCCCGCTGTTTCTGTTTCGGTCGGGCAGAGTCAGGTAGGCGTCAGAGATCATGGAGAAGCAGCCCGGCTGGAGTTGGAGCCCTGTTGCCAAAAGCGCTGGAGTTGCGAGCCCGGATCCTTCCTCCGAGTTAGCCAGCCCGGGTGTTTCGTCGTTGTGGCGACAACTGACGTCGGCCAGGGGATTCGGGACGACAATTGGCGGGTGTCTTTGATTCTCGAGAGGCTGAACAATGGCGTTTGGAGTTGAAAGGGTGAGGATAACCGAAAGATTGTCAGGCAAAGAATGTATTTGAGCAGTTGAGGTGAGGGGCATTTCCTTTTCAGGAACTATTTGAGCCAAACCGCGTGTCCAGTTGCTATCACCAACAGGGTGCCAACCATATACAAGGCGCCGGGGTTTGTTTTGTTAGCGCGTGTGACTTACAGGGTTGTGACGCAGCAAATTCGCCACAGATGTAATATTTCGCCACTATGTCA
>MU863624.1:1945755-1991801 GCA_033575675.1 Parathielavia hyrcaniae
CCTACACTCTGATACCTTGTTATATTGTAGCAACCCCTGGTCTAGCTAGTGGCTTGGCTGTATCACGCTAACAAAACAAACCCCGGCGCCTTGTAAATAGGAGAGGCTATTCCGGGACAGGGGTGAGATCGTGAGTGCAGAATCCATGCAGGGTCTTAAGCCTTGAAGAGCAACCACACCCACGGGAGCAGTTGGGCGCCATTCAGTTATCGCACCTTCCAGCTGCGGGTGGCTGATAGCGCCATGGAGGGGCAACCACTTGAACGGTCTGGAGCTTCTCGGCGTGTCGTTCATCAGTTTTTGCCCGCAAGTCGGCCATCCATCATCAATCATTGAAGATTCGCCGGGGCCGGGCCGGCAGGCCCCTAGAATCCATCTGACCGCTTCCGTCTTCCGTGGCAACACCATTGGGGTTCGTGACTGGGAAAGATGTCGTCGATTGGCTGTGGTTCGTTGTTTGGCGAACTCAGGCAGCGAGACAACTGGAAAAGGTGTGGTGGGGTCGCGGGGTCGCTTATCTTATCGTGCCGGCCGATAGAAGGACCCTTGATCGCAAGATGGAAGTCCGGATTTCGGATCCACCTTCCAGAATCCCTGGGCCGAAACTCTCACCAGTTCAAGCCCTTCCACATTCATGACTCCCGTCGTTATCCACCGGATTACTGGGGGGGTTTAGACGGGACATGAGCTCCCGTTACAAACATGGGATGTCAACAGCATGGCTTGCTTTCTACCGCAGAACGCCCGTTGCTCCTTCAGCTGGCGAGGTTTCCTCTTCGCTCGTTCAAGTTACTAGGGGCATCATAGTCCTCGATATACAGTACGTACCTTGCAGAGTAATTAGGCACTCACCAGAGGCCGAGCGAGGGTACTGCGGCGATAAAACATGGCAGAGGTAAAGGGGTCCGCTGACATGACTCGTGCGAACGCCTGTCCATCTGACCCCTTCGGCTTTGTCCTGCCCTGGACGCATTTTGGCCACGCGACAACGGCAGCAGGAAGGCGTTGGTCTTGGCTGTATTTCGGTCCACCAGCCTGGCAGCGCCGGCCGAAACAACGGACAGCGAGTGGTGGGCGAGTGGTGGGTGGTCTTTGGACATTTGGCCAACAAGTCGCCTTCTGCTGGCCGGGCACATGCCGGCCGCCGGGGGTTTGGGGATTTTGTGCCGTCGCAGTCGGCGGCCGGCTGCTCAGCCCGGGAGCGGCCGGGCCGCCTGTCCCGAATTGCCGCTCTTTCTGGGGCGCCGTCAACGGTTGTCAGCTTGGCGCCCGAATCTCCACCACTTCGACGAGCCTCGCAAGTGCATTGCCTGGGGATGGGAATTGCCCTGTGGGCGCCTCGCCCAGTGGCCGCCACAAAAGGCACGTGTTGGTGCTGTGTCCCGGGGAAGCGAAGCAGCTGACTGCATCACCCCGCCGCCCACCCTCGCTAGCCTCCGTCGCCGGCGACTGCTCGGTGTCGCCTGACGGTTACCGGCAGTCCGCAGCCCGTCTTGTTTGGTGTGCGTGATGCGAAGCCCCACGGTTTCAATTACCACACAATATGTGAAGACAAGCTCTCGAGCGTGGGGTCGAGTTCGATTTATCTGGAATTCCCCGGTGACCAAGGAAGTAAAATGTTCCCTAGCTTCCATCACAGTTTCAGAACTGGAATTCCAGGTTTCCTTACCGGCCGAGGCGACACGTGCAATCGGCCCCCAATATTATCATGGCAATGGTCGATCATCCAAGGATTGCGCGAAACGGCTGCAAGTCAGTGCACGATGACCTCGTATGGCGGAGCTGCGCGCGGGCTGAGCGTCGGCGCAGCTTGAGGCGGTTTGACTTCTAACCTAACAACGGGACATTTGAGTCGGCTGTGTAGGAGTGAAGTCACAGGTTGGTACGGTAGAGTGCGTGTTGTCCATAGCTCTCGCGAAGATAACGCACGGGTTTACCTGGCTCTTGGAACGCATGGATATCTGTGATCCCCGTGCTCCGTCTACGGCGGGGACAGTGCGATTCGCTCAGCTTCCACTGTGGTGTGTTTTCCAGCCGGTTTCGACCTTGTTTCCATGTGGGTGGCCTAGGTCATCGTCACGCTGTTGACGGCCAGCAAAGGGATAATATCTTGTTCAGCTTTGTTGTGTTGTCTGGCGATATCTCGTGTCTTAGCCGACCTCGAAGTTTGGAAACCGCAGTGCCCTGTGAAATCGCGGGCGAGGAATGCACCCACTTCGTACTGTGATAGACACCGTGAGCCGCTCCCACCGCTAGCGTTACCTCAAAACTGCGGTACTTATGCTTGGCAAGACAACTGCATTCTAAGCTCACCCATCTTCTATTGGGCCAATGCTCTTGATGTTTTCTTGGGTAGTATTCGTAAAACACACTCATTCAACAACCGGTTACCGGCAAGTTACGTCGACGGCCAGTACTGTTCTGTGCCCTTTTGAGCTTGACCAGCATCCCTGGTTTTGCGGCGCGGCTTGCCCTATAGAACGGCGACCGACGGCAGTCGCGGCACGGCCTGCACAGGGAGAAATGAACCCCACTAACGTTGACTACTCCGTAACCTAACCGATTTCTCTCCAACTTCTCGAACCGAACTTGAACTCACCCATTGCTTCCCGCTCCCTTGAGGAAACATCTGCCTCTCCCTCGTTTCCTCGAACCCCATTGTCAACCATTGCTCGCGCCAATTATGCTCGAGACATGCGGCGGGAACCCGGACAATGGTGAGTCGAACGAGGCAGCCCTCGGTCTGTGGCTTCGCCATTGCCTCGCATTGCTTGGCAGGGCAAAGGGCCATTCATGGCCGAGCATTTGCGCTGACTATTCGTGACAGGCGACGACACGCGGCATGACGCCGAGGCCCGCGGCCGGACAAGACTCTCGCCAGCTCTGCATATTCCGAAGAACAGGAGCACCGGGAATCTCGGCACCATGAACGACAGCTCCGAACGGGCCCGCATCCGCTTCTCGTTCGATGCCGGCGCGGCAGCTGCTGAATATGATTCAATGTCAAGGTCAGTTGGGAACCGTGGCTGTTGCTTTCCGGGAGCTGTCTGCTATTGCGCTAGCAGGCAAACAGGCTCGGTCGCGCGCTGATTCATTGCCAGTACTGACACATCCAATGTCCGCAGGAGCTCCATCATGACGGACCACGACCATGGCCTGGGCATGTCTGGACTCAGACGCATACGCCAGCAGCACAATCCGATGCGAGCCCCTACCATGCCTTTGTCGCTGAGCGAGACGTCCTCCTCCGGCGCTCCAACAAGATCCGTCTCGACCACGGTGCTACTGGAGCACACAGCACCGCTATCTCCGTATCCAGCCTCTCCAACTTTTACCGAAGACCTCTCGCGCTTTCCCTCCGAATCTCTCCATTCCTTCTCGTTTGCTCACCAGTCCGAAGACCTAATACACAACCGTCAAAACGTTCTCAAACGGTCCATGGAGTTTATGAAGGACCGCATGGCCTGGGAGGCCTCGTCGAACGCCGGGATAGCTAGCGCCCAGGCGCGGGCGACGGGTGACGTGGAAACCCAAAACATGCTGGATCTGTTGGCGAGGGCGCGGTTGGTTGGCGCTGGGAACCTGCCGCACGGAGACCCCAGCATCATTACTGGACCATTGACCGGGCCGGCAACCGTCTCCGACGACAATGTATTCGAAAAGGGCTTTGCACCAAGGACTTCGAGCCCCGAGCCCCTCGACAGGACACCACTCTCCCCGACCGCTCCGACACCCCAGTTCGCCCCCTCACAGGTCCCCAACTCCAAGCAGAATGTGCCAGTCACGCCCTCGGATGCGCGACCTCCACCCCAACCTCTGCCCGGCGAGGGCACCCCGTCCGAGAGTTCATCGAGGACACCGACCAACGAGAGCGGTAAGAGCGGTACCACGGCCCAGACGTCGCCGCCAACCTCCAGACGCCCCAGCGTGCTGAAGAGGACTATGACGGACACGGACACGGTCCAGGTGTCGGTACAACAGAAGCTCATAGACGTCATGGCGCAGCCGTTCCTCGCGGTTGATACGTCGCCGCAACCGCACCACAGGTCGTCACTACCATTTCCCGGGGCCCCGTATACCCCGGCCGCCGGAACCCCTGCCCTACTGAGCCACCCGACGAGATGGGTGCCAGCCGCGCAAGCCATCTTTACTACGGAATCAAAGCCGCCATGGACGATCCTTGCCGCCAATGATCTGGCTTGCTTGCTTTTCGGTGTCACAACGGCCGAAGTTAGGAAAATGGGCATATTGGAGGTCGTCCAGGAGGAGAGGAGGGCGTGGCTTGTGAGGAAGCTGCAGAAGGGTAGTCTAGAGGAGGTGGAGGGAAGCTCGGTGACTGGGATCGCCCAGCCGACCCCTGCCGTGCAAACATCAGCTTTGCTCGGTGGCCGCTCTAGTGGGATCACCGCGAAGCTCCTTAGCAAGCCGAATTCGAGGTCGTCGACGCCCAAGGCAGGGAGGCGGCCAGCTACAATTCACAGTGGCGACCCAAAGCCGCCCAAACCGGGACAGAGTCACCGGACCAACAGCAAGTCTAGGGGCGTGCTACTCTGCGGAGACGTGGTCCCAATCCAGGTGAGTATAAAAAGTACATGCCCATGCACACACCCAGCAACTTACATTTCGAGGCAGAAACGCAACGGCGCGACCGGGTCTGCCAGCTTCTGGGTGATTGAGAAGCGGGTAGGCTTGATTTGGGTGCTGGAGGAGATCCACGAGGATGTCGCACACATCGACGTCGATGAAGACGGAACAGTCATCAAGCTTTCCGGTGCTCTGGTACCAATTTGGGGACACGCCAAACTCCAACCCGGCCTGGACATTGGCAAGTTGGTCCCTCGAATCCCACGGCAAGGCATTGAGCGGCGTCTTGGTGAACTCGACTACAGCGAGATCGCCAAGAGCAAGTACTACACTTGCCGGAACTGCGACAGAATTAACATTCCAGCAACGGTGGAGCAGGTTAGGGGGCCTACCCAACTGCGTGTGTCGAGCTTCCCGCACATCGCAGGCATCGTCGTGGTGTGCCCAGAAAGCCTGAGCATTAAGGGCTCCAACTCGGTCTTCTGCGGCGCCCTCTTTGGCCACGAGAGGCCAGACGGCATGTCCATCAACCAGCTAGTGCCGAACTTCGACAAGCTTCTCCGCATCCTCACCGAGCGGGACGGCATCCACCTCGTCGAAGGCATTGTGATTCCTGAGCACTCTTTCCGGAAAGCCTGGGCCACCCTGGCGCTCGAAGAGGACCAGCCGGATGCTGCCACTGGACTACTGCGCCCCGAGAGTCTGCCAGCTCGGCACCGGGATGGATCCCAACTCAGGATTGACATCCAGATGCGCGTGGTGAAGAGCGAGAAGCAGGTCACAACGTTCAACGAGGCTGTGGTGGAGAACAGTGACGACGAGTCGGCGGCAATTGAAGGCAACGATCAGTTTGTTGTGGCGCAGACCGAGATGGTCTATGCTCTTTGGATCACGTACTCAAGGCACTTACATGCTTCGCGGGTGGTGAACCAGGGCGCGTCGTCGCCAGTGCCATCTGGTACGGCGACGCCCCTGCACCAACCGTCACCAGGCCAGACGCCCGCCCACACGCCGCTGGAGATGCAATCGGATTCGGACGAGTCGCAGAAGGAAGAGACAAAGCCGTCTTCGCTGGCACGGCAGCTCAAAGAGGCCGCTATGAACGCTGCTGCTAGGCTCACGGGCTCGCAGAGGAGGCCGTCGGATGTGCAAAGGGAGCGTCATATCGAGGCCACAGAGCCGGCGGAGTCGCCGGAGCGGCCCAAGAAGAAGAGCATGGACGACTTTGTCATTCTCGAGGAGATGGGCCAGGGCGCCTACGGCCAGGTCAAGCTGGCGCGGTACCGCAGCACGGGGAAGAAGTGCGTGCTCAAGTATGTCACGAAGCGGCGCATCCTCGTCGACACGTGGACGCGCGACCGCCGGCTGGGCACCGTCCCGCTCGAGATCCACGTGCTGGACTACCTGCGGCGGGACGGGCTGCGGCACCCCAACATTGTCGAGATGGACGACTTCTTCGAGGACGACGTCAACTACTATATTGAGATGGCGCCGCACGGCCTGCCGGGCATGGATCTGTTTGACTACATTGAGCTGCGCACCAACATGGACGAGCAGGAGAGCCGCAGCATCTTTGTGCAGGTCGCCAGGGCCATCCACCACCTCCACACCAAGGCGCTGGTGGTGCACCGCGACATCAAGGACGAGAATGTCATTCTCGACGGCGAGGGCCGCATCAAGCTGATTGACTTTGGGAGTGCGGCCTACATCAAGAGCGGGCCCTTTGATGTGTTTGTGGGCACCATTGGTGAGTGTCCCTCTAATTGCCCACCACCGGAACATTGATTTGCTGACGATTGTTGGTACAGATTACGCCGCCCCCGAAGTGCTCGCGGGCCAGCCCTACGGCGGGAAGGAACAGGATGTCTGGGCCCTGGGCATCCTGCTGTACACCATCATCTACAAGGAGAACCCCTTCTACAGCATCGACGAGATCATGGATCGCGACCTGCGCGTGCCCTACACCATCAGCGACGAGAGTATCGATCTCATCAGGAAGATGCTGGATCGCGACGTCGGCAGGCGGCATACCATTGACCAGGTCCTGGCGCATCCTTGGTGTCGGATGGAGTGACCGGGGTGTCAGTGGTGGCTGTGGAGTGGTTGAGGCTGGGGTTGTTGGGAAGGGTGAGGACGTATGCGGGGAGGGAAGCAGACGTCGGCTGCTTCGTTACGCCCCCACCCCAGCGGAGATGCCGCGCTCGCTGCGCACCAGATAAAGCGCAGGGAAGGAGAGTGCTCGGAAGATTGGTTTCTTCTTCCCTTTGTCTTCTTGGGTGGAAGCGTTTTCTTTTTCCTTGGTTGGTTTGGCTTTCGATATGGATTGGCTGCATCGTTACTGGCGTATTGCTTTCCCTTTTTCTCTCTCTTCTCTCTTTTGTTGTTGATGTCGCTGCATGGGGCTCATAAGATGAAGATTCAAGATGAAGATGAGACGCGAAGACATGATACCGATTGCATTGTTTCTGCTTTCTTCCATCTTTCCTTGCGCTACTGGGTGAAGGGGACACCAGTTAGTGTCGCATGTGCTGTTGTTGTTGTGATGTTTAAAGTGGTTGGCGGAGGGAGAAAAGGAGGTGAGGGGTGTGAAAATTGTCAGAAGTACGAAAAGCATATCAGACGCACACGCAGACACGGTTATACCCACCCCCATACCCACCCCCATACCCATTGGCCTCACCTTATATACATGCCACAATGGTCAGACTGTTACGTTGCCGCTTCGTACAGCGGTCTATTTCCTTGGCCGTCGGGTTCCGTAGCTACTTAGACGAGAAGAGCCCTGTAGATGAAGATAATGTTGTCCTTGCGTGTCCACTCAGCGCATTTTCACTTGATGAAGCTTGCCTAAGCCGAGTACTTGTCCGTTTGCTTGTTCTCGTTCAATATTGGTGGTCCCATGGCACAGTAGGATCGCCCTCACTAGTTCACGGCCTCTTGAATCCAGTAGCGTAGGTATGCAATGTTGGATTGTGATGCAATCTGTGCTATGTCCGTTTTGAACCCGTCCCGTTCCAATCTCAGTCACCTGGAACACCAAGTACCTTGCCTAAGGTACCTTGAGTAAAAGGAAGTCCAGCTGAGACGCCGTCCTCGGATAGATTACCACCCCCCTTTCCTCCCAGCCTCATCCGCCCCCCCTCCAAACTCACAGCTCACTGCCCCCCTCGGTACTATTTATACACCCCTTTTCCAGCAGGTATCATCACCCAAGAAGAAGAGAACGGAAAAGACGCCAACGGAAGGAAAAACTCCAAACAAAAACTTCAGAAGATTAAAAAGAACGGCTTGGTCAATGACCTGACCTGACCTATCTCCCCCCCCCCCCCCCCACACCATCGCGAGAGGAGGGAAAAGAGGCAGAAATAAACCCCAAACCACAGCAAAGCAAACCCAAGAACAACAAGGAAAGTATTATCACCCGCCCCCCTCAATCCCAATCCCAATCCCAATCTCAGTCTCAAACTACCTCACGCTCTGCTACCTACCTCAACCCCATCCAGCGCCCTCCCAACAGCAAGCGTCTAGCTCGCCGCGTCCGAAGACCACCGGCTAGTACCCACCTTGCCCTCGTCCTTTTTCTTGCTCGCCGTTGTCATCATCATCATCGGAATTGGCGTCGTCGTCTTCTTGTTCTTGTCGGTTCCCCTTTGCCTGTGCCCGTGCCCGTCCTCGTATTCCGCTTCAGCGTCGTGGTTGTCCTCGTCCTCGTCCACCATGCCCAATTCGACAGACCGCTGAGCAATGTGTGTCTCAACCCTCACGACGCCCTGGGGCGGCGGCGGGGACCAGGGGGTGGTTGCTGCTGCTGTTGTTGTTATGGACGCTGCTGCTGCTGCTGCTGTGCTGTTCTTCCAAGGCTGCTGTTGCTGTTGCTGTTGTTGTTGTTGTTGTTGTTGTTGTTGTTGTTGTTGTTGTCGCATGTTGGTTGTTGTTGTACTCGCCGCCTGTTCGGATCCGGTGTTGGGTCCGGAGGTGAGACTTGATAATGTCAGTGACGGGGTGGAGGTGGAGGTGGTGGTGTCTGATGTTGACGACGACTGGAGAAGTGTCCTCTTCTGGCTGGACAGGGAGGGGACGGAGAAGGAGGGGAAGGTGGGCGCTGGTTTAGCGAAGGGGGCGGGGAGGAAGGGATACGGGTTGCGGGCGGGCAGTTGCATTTGCCGGCCGGCTTCGATGTCGGCTGTGACCGTGTCGGTCTCGGTGGCGGACAGGTCCGGCCAGGGGTTGGGGTGGGTGGATGTCATGGCCGCCGTCTTCTCCGGGTACTGGAGGTCGTCGCTGGTCAGGGTGAAGTCGCGTGGCTGGGACTGGTTCATGGAGGACGAGTGGCCCCTATCGGTGCGGCTTGCGAGCGAGACTTGCTCGGCAGCGGGGAGCAGGGGCTCCTTGCGGGTGGAGGGCGTGCTGCTGGTCATGATGGTCAGCACGTACGGGTCTGGGGTGCAGTAGGGGCACTGGAGAGGGGAGCATACTTGGAGTTGAGCGGATTCTTGCAGCGTATGCTACGATTGAGGGATCCCCAGCTGAGGTTAGAGCCGCGCTTCGGGCCGGGCACGTACGTCTCCTTCGGCTTGGGGAAGATGTAGCCGAGCCCTACGGCGAGAAGCATCTCGCGGTACATGTTGATGGCCTCGGGGGTGGTGCCGAAGGGGATTGCGACGAGGATGCCAGCGCAGATGCCGATAAGGGACGTGTTCAGTTGGGGGAAGGTCAGCATGTCGGACGTGGTGAAGGAGATGAAGTAGATGTTGAAGGGGTCGGGCCCAAAGTGGAGGGCGTCAAAGTCGTAGGGCCGGTTCCAGTCGCCGCCCCGGGCGATGTACGAGAACATCATGACTATGATGAGCGGCAGCACAACAACGATGCATGCCAGCGTAACCAGATAGAGCTTGATGCGGACGCGCATCTGCCTGGCCGCTGCGACGCCGTCCTGGGATCGGGCCACGTCCCGGGTGACCTTGTCGATCTTTCGATAGCGGATGAAGGTCAGGGCTGCCAATTGCTTGTTAGTGCGTGCTCCAGAGTAGTGTCTGACCAAGCGCTTCACTCACCTGCGGTAAAAGCGGCCAGGACGGCAAAGATGGGAGTGGGGAGGACGTAGAAGACCAGGTAGATCCAGTTGGGGTAGTAGACGGCGAGACATCCAATTAGAGTCGATATGTTATAGCGACTGACGGTGGTGAAGAAGGTGAGGATGACCTGGATGAGGGGGAAGGTAAAGATGACGGCGGCCGAGATGAGGTGCTGGCGCCTGATCTCGCTGCGGGACGGCTTGTCGGCGCGTCGGAGGGAGACCTTGATGGCGAGGCCGCGCATGATCTCGAACAGGCTGATGTTGAAAGCCGTGGGCAGGGCGAAGAAGGTATAGACCTGGATGTCGCACCATCCGTAGCCGGCCCACCACTGCTCGACGTTGTTGTCGCGCCATATCAGGGCGTTGACGATGGTCATGGTGTTGAAGATGAGCATCATGACGCAGAGGACGGTGCCGGCAAACTCGCCGTTCCTCCAGAGAAGGCGGGCAGGGACGTAGGTGAAGAAGAGGGAGATGATGCCGAGGAATACGCGGAAGAAGAGGTTGGCCTGGAGGGCTGGCGTCGTGTAAGGGGGGCCGGGTCCAATGCGCTCCTCGGGGGTGGTTGTGAAGCCGAGGGCACGCCAGACGGCGGTTTTGTTGGAGGCCATGGCGAATCAGTAAGCTCCAGTCAAGAGAGAGGGAGAGAGAGAGAGTAAGGAAGAGTGATGCTGTCTCCCCTGAGTGTGGACGTCAGGGACAAGTTGATCTCGCAGCTCTTCACTGAGGACAGTCGTGTGCAGTCGAGTTGGCTCAGGTTGGTTGGCTTCGAGGCAAGGAAGAAGCACATGCAGACGAGCACGAGAAGATGTTTGAGACTCTGGCGACGGCAAGATGGCCAACATAAAGGGAGACGGCAGGAGGAGGAGTGCCGGTGGGGCAGTCGCCAGAGCACCCCCACCATAGCTATTGCTCTATTGCTCTATTGCCCCATTGACCTATTGACGGGAAGTAGCCCAATGATGCTCTGAGACGAAGACCCCACTGTGACGATGGTGTTGCGGGCAGGCCTGAGGTGAGAAGCGCTGAGTCGCCCTATTGAAGCTCTATTCAGACCCAAAAGGGGCAATGCTTGGCAGCGGCAGAGCGTTGACGCCGCCCAAGTCAACAAAGACGGGTAACTGCGAACAGCTCTATCCCAAACTCAGTTTCGACCACCTCGGCGCCGACAGGCGATGCATCGCGCCCAGGCCCGACTGCGATTTTTTTTGCAGTGAAAGAGCAGGAGGTTGAGGTTTCACGGATGTTGCCGTTCATCAGACGGGCCGTCTCGTCATCTCATCGACTATGTTTTGTCGCACTGGCTTTGTGAGACAAGTCTGACGCCTTGCGGAGGCACCTCTGCACCTCTGCGCCTCTGCGCCTCTGCAATTCTGCGCTTGCTTCTCCTGCAAGAGTCAGTTGGCTGTCACGGCGCAGTGCATCCGGAGCAGGAAACTCATTGGGTCATCTGCCACGTCAAGAGCCTCCGGCGGCAATCTGGCCAAGCCGCGCCTGTGCAACTGCCGGCATATTTCGGGAAGATTTGGCAGCCAGGGCAGGGGCAATAGTCTTGAATAGGTAATGTAGTCTTCAGTGAGTTTTTAGTGCGGATACCTAAAGTACGGTGGTTGAGAGAACCTGGAAGTTGTGAGAGTGGAACGGGACAGCAGAGCTTCAGGAAGAAGCAAAAGCCAAGAATCCACAAGACATCAGTTACCAGCCACAGCGCCCCGGGAAGCTGTGGCTGAAGCAATGCACCAGCCACATAATTCTTGATTAACTTTTCGCGTTGCGGCAATCAAACGCGACGGGACTCGGCTGCAGCAGCATCATTTTTCGCAATCTCATTGGAAAGTGGAAACGAAGACCAGCCCAGATACGAATACCTTAGAACCGACCACATTCCAGCCGCATACCAACCCTTTATTCGGCTCTAACAGGACACTGAAAGTAATCGTGCCCCGAGAAAAATAAGCAAAAAATGCCAAAAATGCCGGCCTTCCTCCGCACCGCATCCCGGGCCGTCGCCCGCCCGGCCCCCGGCACGGCGGCGCGCACCTTCAGCTCGACTGCTTCGCGCCCCATCGCCCGCATTACCATCATCGGCAACCTGGCCGACTCCCCGGAGCTGCGCGCCTCCAGCACCGGTCGCGAGTTCCTGCGCTACTCGGTCGCCAGCAACACGGGACCGGCCGACAACCGCAAGACCAGCTGGTTCAACGTCAGCTGCTTCGTCGAGGAGGGTGCCCGCCGGGACTTCTTCCAGGGGCTGCCCAAGGGGTGCGCCCGCCCGTTTTCTTTTTTTTGCCCTTTTACGTTACTAGTATCCCGTTTTTGGTTGAGACTGCAAACAAAAATCGACTGACTCGCTTGGGTTGTGCGCAGCACCATGGTTATGGTCGAGGGCGATGCGACCATGGCCAGCTATGTTGATGCCGAGGGGAAGCCCCGCCAGGCGCTGAACATCAAGCAGCGTATGTCCACACCGGCACCTTTCCTTTTTCCGCAGAGACACACAGCCAATTGGGAAACTGACATGGGACTGTTGTTAGGTAACCTGGACGTCCTGCGCCGGCCCTTCAACCCTGCGAACGCTCCCGGCAGTGAGGGCGAGCAGCAGCAGCAGTAAGAAGCTGGTTTCCATGTCTGTGCTGGGTGTGCTATGCTTGAGCCGATGACAGGCATTGGGCAAGAGACCTTGGTCAATCCTCTCCTCTCCTCTCCTCTCACGCCGGTATCTTGTACAAATGGGTTGGGGTTTGCAGGGGCTTGTCCCTTTTGCGTGGCTCGGGTACCTATATGCTTGTATTTTTGACGCTGGGTTACGATACCAATGGACGTTTCATTTGTGCACAATATCGGGAGGCTGATGGCGCCCTGTGATCTCAAGCTTTTCGAGAAGAGAAATGGAAGCTCTCTGTTCCTGATGCCAAGACATATCCTTATAACTATAGCCACGACGGTGTGTGCATAAACCTGGCTTATCGATTATCGGATGGTTTTCCGATTCTCGATCGCATCCTGCATGCATCGCCATTTTGCTCGTACCAGCTGCGACAAAACCACAAACAAGCGCCATGACGAAGCGCTGGCTTCCCAGGGGTCTCGACAAGCCACTTCGACGGCCGGTTTGCCGGAGCAGGACCGCCCTGAACAAAAGGAGGACCTTTGCGACAGTTGGCTTCGACTCGAGGTGAGCGCGCATCTAACGTGCACCTGGCTGCGAGTGGGATTCGTCACCGTACTGACCAATACCCAAAAACGATTCAGGCCATTCGATGTCGTCGTTATCGGTGGCGGCCATGCTGGCTCGGAAGCGTGCGCAGCAGCGGCCCGCGCTGGTGCCCGGACGGCGCTCATCACCCCCGACATCGATAACCTCGGCGTGTGCTCGTGCAACCCGAGCTTCGGCGGCATCGGCAAGGGCACCATTCTCCGCGAGATTGACGCTTTGGACGGGCTCGCGGGACGCATCATCGACAAGGCCGGCGTGCAGTTCAGGGTGCTGAACCGGAAAAAGGGGCCGGCCGTCTGGGGGCCCCGCGCCCAGATCGACCGCGCCCTGTACAAGAAATACATGCGCGAGGAGCTCGAGTCGTACCCCAACCTGTCCATAGTGCTCGGCAGAGTATCCGACATTGTGGTCGCCGACAACCACGACGACCCCGCCGCCGACGGCGCCAAGAGCAAGATCACGGGCGTGCGCCTCGAGTCGGGCGAGGTGCTGCCCACCGGCCAGGTCGTCATCACCACGGGGACCTTCCTCGGCGGCGAGATCCACATCGGCCTCGAGGCCTTTCCGTCGGGACGCATGGGCGAGCAGGCCACCTTTGGGCTCAGCAAGTCCCTGCGCGACGCAGGCTTCCAGCTCGGCCGGCTCAAGACGGGCACCCCGCCACGCCTCGCCAAGAACAGCATCAAGTGGGCGATGCTCGAAGAGCAGCCCGGGGACGACCCGCCAATGCCCTTCAGCTACCTCAACGACACCGTCTCCGTCCAGGACCAGCTCCTCTGCTACGCCACCCACACCAACCAAGCGACCCACGACATTGTGCGCGCCAACCTCGACAAGACGATCCACATCCGCGAGACGGTCAAGGGCCCGCGCTACTGCCCGTCGCTCGAGTCCAAGATCGTCCGCTTCGGCGACCGCGAGCGGCACATCGTCTGGCTCGAGCCCGAGGGCTTCGACACCAACGTCATCTACCCCAACGGCCTGAGCATGACGGTGCCGGCCGCGGCCCAGGAGCAGCTCCTGCGCACGATCCGCGGCCTCGAGGACGTCGTCATGCTCCAGCCGGGCTACGGCGTCGAGTACGATTACGTCGACCCGCGCAGCCTGAAGCGCACACTCGAGACCAAGGCCATCCGCGGCCTCTACCTAGCCGGCCAGATCAACGGCACGACGGGCTACGAGGAAGCCGCCGGGCAGGGCATCATCGCGGGGCTCAACGCGGGGCGCGCCGCCGCCGCCGCCGCATCACCATCCCCCTTACCGAGCGTCGCCCTCTCGCGCGCCGACGGCTATATCGGCGTCATGATCGATGACCTCGTCACCAAGGGCGTGTCGGAGCCCTACCGCATGTTCACGTCGCGCTCCGAGTTCCGCCTCAGCGCCCGCCCGGACAACGCCGACGCCCGCCTGACCCCGTGCGGCCGCGAGTGGGGCATCGTCTCGGACGCCCGCTGGCGCCGCTTCCGCGACGACGCCCAGCGCGCCGCCGACTTGCGCCGCGTCCTGCGCGACACCCTGCTCACCACCGATGCCTGGCGCCGCGCGGGGCTGCCCGTCGCCGCCGCCGCCGCCGCCGAGGGCATGAGCATGATGGACAGCAGCAGCAGTGGCCGCAAGCGCGACGGCTTCGAGGTCCTGCGGCTGCCCGGGGTCGGGCCCGAGCACCTGGCCTCGGCCGCGATACCGGGCGTGAGCGAGGCCGAGTTCCCGCTGCGCGTCAGGGAGCGGGTCGCGGTCGAGGTCGTGTACGAGCCGTACGTGCGGCTGCAGGAGGCTGAGGCGGCCAGGCTGCGGCGGGACGAGGACCTGAGGCTGCCGGGGGATCTGGACTATGACGGGGTGTTTGGCCTGTCGATTGTCGAGAAGGCGGTGCTGAAGCGGACGAGGCCCGAGAGCCTTGCCCAGGCGCGGCGCATCGAGGGGGTCACGCCCGCGGGGCTGGTCAAGTTGCTGGCGGCTGTGAGGAGGTTGCGGAGAGGCGGAGGTGCTGCTGCTGCCGTGCCGCGGAGGGGTGTGGTGGAGGGGGACGAGGGGAGGGTCGTGGTGGAGGGGTTGGATGTCACGGGTGTGGACGACCTCGAGACGCTCGATGCGAGGAGTCGGGTGGCGGACCTGTGATGCCGCGGATGAGGGTGTGTATTGTTTTGTTATGGGATGTAAGAACACATGTGTCAAGTCTCTATCGAAGAAAGGAGGCAAGCGGGTGGCTGACGTTTCAGAGAAGATTGCATTGGATGGTATTTTGCTTGCTAAGGTACTCTAGGTATTGGAAAACGGGCGTATACAGGTGTGGTCTACAGGGTACTTGAACAGCGCTCTCAACCATGCAGGACTATCCTACAACTGCACTGGCCACCAAGGACGTCGAAGAGGCAAAGTGTAAGGTAGTGGATGGGCAGGCTGGCCCAGGACAGGTTGCGTAGAAATGCCTGTCCACTGATCTCACCTGGGCCCCTTCTGCTTCTCCTCCACTTTCTCTTCCCCAGCCTGCGTCGGGGTGAGGATCTTGACGGCATCCTTGCTGTATATGTAGCTAGCACCGCTCCAGACGGTGGTTGCCGCCACGACGTACCTTTTGTCGTGAATTATTAGCTTATGCCGCCAGAAGATCAACGCAAAAGAACTCACTGCATAACGCCGAGGGGGGTGGCCAGGTCCACCGCCGGAAACACGGGCGCAAGGGTAGCCAGCCCCATCAGCCCCAGCTGCAGGGCCGTGTTGTACTTGCTGATGGTGGTCGGGCGCACCTCGGCCGAGGGCAGCGAAAAGTCCCAGTAGCGCGCAAACGTCTTGGGCGGCGGCAGCGAGATCCAGCGGTAGTAGATGGCCGAGATGGCCAGGCCGACGTCGCGGCCGAGGATAATGACTGCCAGCCAGACTGTTTTTTTGGACATGACATGGTCAGCGACACACCCCCAACCCATTCCGGACAGAGGGAAGAAGGAGATGGGTTATATATACCTGGCAGGGCCCCTTGCATGGCCAGGGTCACGGTCAAGACCGTCATCAGGGTCTTGTCGGCCATGGGGTCGATGACGGTGCCGACGACCGTCTTGAGGTTCCAGCGGCGGGCGATCCAGCCATCCAGCAGGTCGGTGATGCCGGCGTAGGCGAACAGGCCCAAGGCCATGGCATGGTAGTCGTGCAGGATGCAGTACCCGACGAAGGGGGCGGCGACGAGACGGGAGGCGGTCAGGATGTTAGGGAGGGTGTAGATGTTCTCGCGTAGGCTCGCCTTGGCTATGGTAGGTAGCATCTTGCGTAGCGCGGACGCAGGGCCTTTCTTGGGCTGATCGGGACTGTGGTCGGTTGTTAGCCACGGTAGATTTGAGCCGGGAAGGGGCAGCCAGGAGATGACCCTTCCGGTCACGCCCGAGGAATTGTAGCCGCCTGGTAAGCGTAGAGAAGAAATGCATACCTGCTCTGCGTCTGATTTGCTGGCGCCGGACTCTCTTGGCGCCCCGTGGTCTTGTTGCCATCGTTCCTCCACCTGCTGGACACGACAAACCATCTCGTCTGCGAAAGAAGCTTGGGCTGTGATGACGGTCGAAGTGGACTAGTAAGCACGCCCTGCTGCCACCTCGTCGCGCCAAGCACGCCCGCCTTGCCGAGTCCAACAGCAGCGCCGTGCCTCAACCCGGCAGAGGCCCGAGTGAGTAAACACAGCATGGCCACGACCCAACGTAGGATTGAGCTTGCCCAAGTCCTGCGTGCACCGAATGGGTGTGCAATGGGTGATGGGTCGGGTGTCAGATGTTGTCAGTCCACCCAAGCCTGCTCGTGGGGTTACAATTCAGTGCAACACTGAGTGCAGAGCCAGCAGGTGATGAGGTTTCCTGCCCACTGGAACTGCATGTATTGTACCGCAACCCCACCCGGCGAGGTACACTCCCTGCGCTGTGGCTTGTGCAGTCGCGTGGGAGTTTTGGATTGCAGACTCGGGCGATGTCACTCCATAGCCTTGTCGGTTATGTACCAATCGGAGTTGAACGAGGAAGTCCCGCTTGCAAAATAAGCGAATGAAGTGAGGCGGGTTCCAGGTCGGCGTTGGGAAGTCTCGCACGTGGACAACGGTTGCAAGTGGAAGGCTTGATTGACGTTGAAATCAGGAAATCAGGGAGCAAAACGGGTAAAAGTGGGGGCCTGGACGTCCCCTGCCTCGAGCACGTGTTGAACTGCCGAACGATGTAACATTGTCGCCGCCTCGATGTTTTACCCATACATTTTTACCGTATGGCTGAAATGGTGCAACAAAACAAACCCCTGAGAGAGACTTCGCTGCCCAGGGCAGGTTTATTCGAGATCATCGCCAAGCGCACGATCAAGGCAAAACGGACTCGCAACCATTTTTCAGCCGTTCAATCGTACGACCAGGCTCACATTATTCCAGCTTGACCCAGTCCCCAACTTGCGACTTTGCTGCTGGAACAGGGAGAAAATCAACAAGAATTCGGATGCTGCTCTAATCTGTACTGACCTGGGAATTTCCAGGATATTATCGCGAAGGTCAACATTGTCACCATTTCTTTTCACACACTGACTTCCAGTACAAGAAGCCTAGCACTGCACCAGCTCTGGTGTGAACCACAAAATTCCAATCCATTTTGTTTCGCCAAAAAGAAATATAGGGTATCATCCAAGTTTCCCATAACCAGAACGCCAGACTATTTCAGCCCGAGAAACTTTTTGACCAGCAAACCAAGCAGGGTATCGTCTAACAAGCGGGGTATCGTCCATCCGAGCCAAAACGCTAGACCATTCCGCTCCAGAACAAGCAAACCAAACAGGGTATCGTCCAAACCAAAAAGCCCAGGGTATCGTCCCCATAACGCCCAAACCCAAGTCCAATCCCGCTGACATGAGAACCCGACAATACAAAAGCAACCCCATAGTCTCGCCCAGACAGACCCAGCCCCTCCAACAGCACACGCCCGATCCGATCCCATCACCCTTCAAGCATAGCCCCCGTCCCGAATCCAATCTTCCCGACATCAACCCATCCCGTCCACGACGAAAAGCCCACAGCGACACGAAAAACAGCTCCCTCCCCCAATCAGCTCCCAGGACCCCAAACTACCATCTTCACCCTCCGCCCGCAACAACCCTACCTCAACCCCCAGAACTCGCCGCCGCCACACCGCTGCTCCCCCCACTGCACCAGCCCAGCCCAGCCCATCCCATCTCTCCGACCTATCATTCCCACGGGTCGAAGGAGAAAAAGGCGTCTAGCTCCGCGAGCCCGGCGAGGTCGGCGTCGCCGCCGAACGGCATGAACCCTTGTTCGGGCTGCTGGCCTTCCTTGGGCGCGGGCGCGGGCTCAGGCGCTGGCTCGGGCTCGGGCGTGGGCGTGGGCGTGGTAACAACAACCTCCTTCTCCTCCTCCTGGAGCGCGAAGAAGAGATCGTCGCCGAGCTTAAAGCCCGGCGGGAGGTAGACGCCGGCGGGAGCGGCGGCAGCGACCTCGGCAGGGCCTGCAGGCACGGGTGCAGGCGCGAAGGCGAAGGCGAAGTCGGGGGCAGCGGCGGGGACAGGCGGAGGCGCGAAAGCGGGAGCAGCAGCAAGGGCAGGCGCGAAGGCGGGAGCTGGCTCAGCCCAGTTGGGGAAGAAGTCCCCGGCCGCCGCCGCCGCCGGGTCTGCCTGCGCCTGCCTGCTGCTCCTCCTGCGCAGCAAACCCGGCGTTGTCGTCGCCGACCGGGGCGGGCTCGAGCTGGGCGAGCCAGTCGGGGAGGGCGCCGACCGGGGCGCCCGACGTTGCCATCGTCTGTCACGACGATGCGGTGGGCTCCGGAACGGTTCTCGTTGTTCATCTGGTCCCAGCAATCGCCCCACAGCGGCAAGCTGCGGATGCCGGCGGACCGCGGGCGCAAGAGGATGTCATCCGTGGCGGCCGCCATGGTGTAACAGGCGACCACGCCCCATTTATGGCCGTCGACGACGAAGGAGATGGTCTTCTTGACCAGGCCGTTTTTCTTGATCCGCTCCTTCTCCGAGCCGTACGGGCCCACGTACAGCTTGACCGCCTGCTCGTGGGTGTTTTCGTGCGCCTACGTCCAAGAGTCAGCAATGACTGCGAGAGGAGTTGGGGAAGCGAGCGGTGTGATGGGGGTCAGCTGCACGCTTGCGCTGGAAGGAATGAAAGCACATGGTGGACAGAGTTGAAACTTACGATGTCATCCTGGCCCATTGCCTCTTCCGGGACCGTCGTCGTCTCGCGGTAGAAGTCGAACCCCTTGTTCTGGGCGCGACGAGGGGTCCACTGCCGGTGGTCCTTCCACCGCGCGATCCGGGGACCGTGGATGACGACGGTCCCGTTTTGCGCCAGGTCTTGTGCCCCTGCGCGGCGGCCTTGGTGCGCAACCACCCAGGGGAGTCTTTGGGCTATGGCGGCCTCTACAAGAAACGCGGCATCCACGCTGGTTGCCACGAAGTCGGTAAAGACCGCCACGGGTTATCCAGTGGCGCGGGGCATTTTGTTTTTGAACGATGCTGAGAGATGGGTTACAGCAAAGAGCGGCGGGGAGAGGTGGATGGCGACGAGCGGAATTACCGCTTGGCTGGCTGACGATTTGACAACAACCTTGAGGAGTCAAGGTTGGAAGCACAAACGAGAGATTATCGAAAGCTCGGAGAGTTGGTGGCGTCGAGCTTTAACTAAGGATCGTGTGCTGAGATCCCACTGCTGAAGAGATGAGAGCAGCAGAAAGAGGGCACCTGGATGGGAGGTGAGAGAAGGTTATATACAATCCCGAGCTTCAAGTGAGAATTATGTGCTGAGATGCGCCGGCTGAAGAGGTGCTTGAAGCAGGAAGACACCAGGACGGGAGGTGAGAGAAGGCTATATACGATCTCAGACGCGAGAGATCTAAGCCAGCATGGTATTCGAGCGTTGAAGAAGATTGCGGGGAAGGCTGAGAAGAAGACATTATCACGTCAACCATGACGATGTCAGTATCCAGATGCGGGAGTGTCAACGATGAGGTTTTCAGCTCACAGGGCCCGACCACGGTACATAGCTTGCTGCAGGTTGAGCACCTAGCATGCATACAAGGCCTACACCTGTCCCAAAGCTTCAAGATGCAGAGAATTTCATTGCGCTCTTGCTCTCGGATCGCGACTCAGCTTCAGAATTCCTTGCGGGATATCCCGCAGCCAGGGGCCCAGGGCGTTGCATGTTGCCGGCCGATGCGTTCGGCCTCTGCTGAAGGTCGTCTAGACGGACTCGGGCCCTGCTCTGTGCCAATTTCTTTCTCAACGAAGTCTCAATCATGACTAGCTACCTAGACAAGCAAAGCCGTCTGTTTCCGAGGAAAGAAGATATTGAGTCTGCATCGCCTTGAGATCCCCCAGCTTCTTTTCCCGTAACTCGCAATGTACACAGTCCGTGCCGTCTTTCAAGACAAAAAGATGGCAGTTTTGAGAACTACGAGCTCTCAAAGTCTCTATATTTTGCGTTTTCATATCACGATATTGTCCTGTCGGCTGTCAATCGATGAGTTCCCTTCGTGCATGTCGATGTCGTTCGCGCCTGATCGCCAAGAGATATAATCGCCAAGAGACCCCCTTAGGGTGCGGGGCGGGCCGCGTCCCCACTGCTGAGATTGGATAACTTGCATGACCCCAGCGGCGCTAACCATCGGCTAAACTATATCCGTATGCAAACATGGAAAGGGTAACACAGTATTTCGTACAGCAACTGTAATACTCATGACCCGAGGGCCGGGAGCCGTCACAGTCAAAATGTTTACTGATGCATGGGCCTTGACATATGGAAGCTTTCATTCTGCTTCGAGAAGCAAATGCCCTAAGCTACAATGCAAGTCACATAAGAAGCTTCTTGCGTCCTAACCTAAGCTATGGCTGCAGGATAACCGTCATGTGGCAAGTCACGTTCTGTCCCCTCAATAAACATGCCCCAATGATACATAGAAAGGGCCAGGTATCCTACAGTATAGTACTTTACACAACTTGGATCGACAAGGCTCCCAGCCCCCACTGACTCCCCAGAAGATCTGTGCGTCGCCGCTCGAGCCTGCCCCGAAAATCGATAATCCCGACGTCCCCAGATGGAAGCAAAGTCTCAGACCCACAGAGATCCCGGACCCCTTCGCGCACCACCCCGGATTACCGTACTGGCCCCATCGCAATCACGACCCCGCCTGATAGAAATACGGCGTAACAGCCGTCATCCCTCCCTCCCCGTCTCTATCCCTGTTCCTGTCCCTGTCCCTGACACCCCATACCCCTCCCACCGGCGACGCAAACGCACGCCCCGGCCACTCCATCGGGACAGGCACACGGCCCCGAAACGAGGCGCCCAAATCCGAGTCTGCTGGAGCGGATACAGCCCTGTCGCTGCTGTCGTGGTGGTCGTGGTCGTGACTCGATAACTCTTGCAGGGCAGAAGGACCGTGGTGGTCAACCGGAACGAGCACACCGCATTCCCTGGAGAGACGGGAGTAGCCACCAGCAAAGCGCGTCAGCCAGGGTGTTCGTCATAGTTTGCATTGTGACCGGCGGAGTGTCAGATGCAGCGAGAGGGGGGGAAAAAATTCTGCGCTTCGGCCACCATGGGATGGGGCCTTGCACTGTAGATTCATGATGAAGAATGATGTAAGGAGGAAGGTGACGGTGGAATTCATTGAGGGAGAAACTGGCAGGGCGGAAAAGCGCGGGGGTTGAGGGTGTACGCACCAGTTACGACATGTGAGTTTGGGCTTGCCCGATGCCCTGTCTCGTACGAGGCGTCCCCTGCCAGTGAGTGACGTTCGTCCACAGGTCAGCTTCCTTCGTGATAAAATTTGAGAGACCAGTCTGGCGGTGACGTGCAGGAATGGGCACGAGCGGTTTCCTATCGAGCCATGATGCACCCCAAGGTTCTGTTCACCATGGTGATGAAACGCTGGAAGCGGAGGAGGTGACTCACCAAGCGCTTTCCGAGAGGTTGGCGCTGCCGACGTAGGCAAAGCACTGGGCAGCTGAGGTTGCTGAGCTATTGGGTGTGTCGTGGCGCCGGACATAGATCAACTTGCTGTGCATGAGCAGGCCTTTCCGCACGGATTTGCAGTCTCGGAGGAGATCGTGAGGGAATGAGGGCGACTGCCACCACCTGGACTGGAAGCAGATCGTCCCAGCTCCCTGTTTGCCCAAGCAAGCTGTCAGCGATGCCCTGGACCGTTACAAAGATGGGAGGGGAAAACCAACATTTCTCCCCCCTTTGCTTCGGATGACGGTTTGGTGCGAAGGGAAGAATATCCGCATATGCCGGTTGACCATCGACACTGCTTCCTCCGTTGATGCGCTCCCTTTGTCTTTGCTCGACCCGGTACGCGCCTCATACTCTTTGAGGCCCGAGTCACCTTGACAGGCATGATATAGGGCTGTGACGAGGCTGTAGTTGACGGCACCTAGAGATGCGCACTGCGTGCTTGGTCAGCGTCGTCTCGTCGGGTGACAAGTACTTTTTTGGCGAGATCCTTACTACGAAGTCTAACTCGATAGGCGCCGGAGATCCGAGGCCGAGGGTGTTGACCATCTGGCCAAGGCCGCAGTACCCTGTTGGTGATAAGTTAATATCAAGATTTCAAGGCCAGTGTATGGTTTTAAGAACAGTAACCCACCAGTTCTCCTCCATGCCTCTACCCCAGTGTGAGACCCCGGGCTTCAAGCATGTTAGCGGCGAAGGTAATTGTGACAAATGGCGGGTCGGGACGAATTCCTCACATGGTGTGGACGAAGCCATAGCGGCCGGTCTCAGCAAAGTCGTAGTTGCGCAGGCTGTCGGTGAGCTTCCCGTCCAGCCCCTGGGCCTGGAGGAAGTAGACAAGCTCCTCGGCAAACGGCGTGAGCTTTTGCGCTTCTCTCTGTTCAGCCGTCTCAAATTTCGGCAGGTCGATAACAAACACCATCTACCCACGCCGGGTTAGTACTCAGCCCCCCTCAGGAGCGTCCGATCCATTGGAAAGGGGCATCACCTACGTTCTCCATGGCGCCCGTCTCTCCCCAGTCATACGACATCAAGTTTCCCGTGGGCACGACAATCCGCAAGTACCTGTCGTACTTGAGCAGCATCAGCTTGGAATGCATTGCACCCATCTTCTGCATGGGCGGGAAGCAGAACCGGATCCGGTCTCCGGGTACGTTGGCGCGCATCTCTTTTTGCTTTTGCCCCCCCCCCCCCCCCATGTCAGCAAATCCCCTCTGTCCCTTCCTCGACAGGCAAACAAAATATGATTTTCATCTCACCTGCGCCGCGTCGGCAGCAAACGCGATCAGGATCAGCCTGGTCCGCGCCAGATCGATCTTGGACAGCATCCACTCCTCGTCCCACTGGAAGGAGCTGAGCACGGCCAGCAAGAGCTGGTGTTTCTGGAGGATCTCCTCAAGCTTGATCTCGTCGCCCTGTCGCGGTTGGCCAAAGGCCCACGTCTTCCTGACGACGCCGTGTGGGAAGGGCAGTCGAGTTGGGGTTGGCGTTGGCGTTGGCGTTACGCCAGAGGGGGCGACTTCGGGCGCCGTTGGCTTCTCCTCTGTGGAAGCAGCCGTGGACGGAAGAGATGGCGCGGTAGCATTCCTCGGTCGCTGTTTGGGCCTGGCCGAAGCCTGATCGTCATCATCGAGCTGGGAAACCTTGCGCTTGCCCAACCTAGCGAGCCGTTCCTCTTCCATCCGTTTTCTGTCAATTCCAAGGGACGTGAAGCCCGGAATTGAGGCAGACTGCTGAACTGGTGCTGGTGCTGCTGGGTCTGGGTCTTGGGCTGCGGGAAGACTGGGGTCATCATTACCGATATTGTCGCCGCCGCCACAACCGCCATCATCGTTATTTTCCTCTTCCTTATCCTCTTCATCATCATCATCATCATCCTGCGTTAAATCAATCACCCGACCTTTGTCTCGCCCACCAACCCGCTTCTCTGGATCCTGCCCCAGCGACAGGGCAATCGCGATCCGCAAATCCTCGTCCTCCTCCTCATCGCTGCTGATCTCAATCGCCCGGGGCCCAGCCATACTTATCCTGCAAAGGTTGAAGTGTTGAATCCTCAACCCAGTTCTCAGAGTACCTCCTTAAATGTAAAGTGTGAACTTTCCAGGCGCGCCTGTCGCTTCGGCTGTTCGCTTGTATGTTTGTTTGGAGTCCGCAGATGGCCAATAAAAAGCAATGAGAAAGAAAGCCGAAGCAAAAACGGGTGTGAAAAATCCTTGACATACAACTTGATGGTAGAGAAAAAAGCGATTTATTCGGGTTGACTTTTGTCACTGGGCGATAGGAAATTAAGAAGCGGAAGTCGTGAAGCGATTCATCCAACGCGAACGAACCACCTTCCAGATGAGACCGACAGGGAGACGCGTAAATGACTTCGGACGGAATGGAGGTCACGTGATGGATGATACGATCGAGCTGGGGGTAAAAGGGGAAGATCCGTATGGAAGAGGCCAAGATTTGTATTGCTCTGACTGACGGTGCCGAGAACGAGGGTCTGCTTGAGTTTTTCGGTAGCCTTTTGAGTGTTGTTGATCCAGTGTGTGTGTGTTGGTAAAACACGATCGAGGCGTGGCTAAGACAATCCATCTCCCCCCATTCCCTTCTATGCACCATACCATGCTTGCCCGCTTACTATTAGCAACTTACTTAGCTGCTGGCCCAGCTTGGAGGCACTCAATCATGGCGTGACACTCGGTGCGAAGGATAGGCACTCAGGTTGTACAGGAGATCCAGCCGTACTCGCAACAAGGGGCCGAACCAGTGGGAGATAACCATTGTGTCTTCCGGCAAAAGAACTACTCTAGGTATCGGATGTTCGCTGTAAAACTTGCCCATGGCCAGAATCCACAATTTATGCTTCCCAAAGTCTTTTTTTCCTCTTTTTCTTCTTTTTTTCTCGTTCCATATCTGTCAGTAACGTCGTGATGTCGTGAGGTGGGTTGCGATGCTGACCGACCCAGCCTCCCCCCACTACCCTCCTCCTCCCCCTCCTCCCCCCAGCCCCTTTTCTGCCATTCCTGGCCAGGCCTATGCTCCGTGTCGCAATCAACACGCCAGCCACGTGCCTGACTTTCATGATCCAAGCGCAGCGTACAGTAGAGGATCACTGACCGCTTGCTCATAAAACGATGAAGCAGCCACCGCGCTCTCTCTCAAACATCCCATCCCCAAACCGTAACCGCCTTCACCCTCTCCCGCTAGAAGAAAACAACAAAGAAAAAGGGCCTCGGGCCACTCGCGCCAACCAATCTCCGTCAGAACCCAACTCCCAGAGAACCATCCCAAACCGAAAAGCTCCAGGGAATGGCGGCAATAAGGGGGTATCTGATGATATGAAACCCGAACCAATATCCTCAATGCAGTAGCCAGGTGAGTTGACACCCCCCGCGCGCTCCATATCAAAGATGTCGGAAAAGAGAAAATGAGATAGCCCCCAAAAGACATAGCCCCTCGCCGGTATGACAGAGATACGAAGGGAAAACGGATGTGTCCGTCCCCTCCTCACCCTCTGTCGCCCCATCTCCGTTCTCGCCCAAAAGCCGATACCGATGCCCGAATTCGCCGCGCCATGTCCCAACCCTCCCGAGCCCGTCTATCGCGAACCAAGCCATAAGCCGCAGTGTATCCTCCTCCTTAACGACTAATTATTCGATTCAGGTTCCACAGAGAGAAAGGCGAGCCAAGTCTCCGTAACAGCGAGGGTGGCTGTAATGATCGTTGGGCCAGAAGGAAAGAGACGACACAGGCACAAAACATAGGAGGCCATGATAGAAAAATCAGGAAATAGAACGAGAGAAGGAACTGCAAAAGCGAGCGAGCAAGAAAAAGCCGAACCCATTGGACCGGCCCCATGCGCTATACCGAAAACAAGAGCCGGCACAACACAGAGAAGTCCCCGTCCGTCTGTCCGTCCGTACGTACCGCAGTCCGATGTTGCACCGCTGTACCGAATGCTTTCGAGACCCGCCGTGGTCAAATCTAGCCCAGCCGTGCCGAAACCCAACTTCTTCCAAACCCCTAACGCCAGAAGGGAGATAAAGTAAGCAAAGCATGCTAAAACATGATTCCAGATCCGCCCAAGATGAAAGTTTCCGAGCTGTCAGAGGGGCAACGCTGGAAGGACTGGAGAAAGAAAGGAACAGTCTCTCGCAGTATAGTCAGTCTTCGCCCCGCGCCCCCGGGGGCCGTCTTTAGAAACCTGCGGCCCATCAGGAGGATTGATAATTAGTCGGCGGTGACGCAGCCGACGGCGCCAATCCAATATTCAGTTTTAGCATGCGTCGGAGGCTATCCTCCATGTGCAGAATCTCGGGCGAGCGGCCTGGAGTAGCGGCAGTAGCCGTTGGCGGCAGACTTGCATGCTTGCCCGGCGAGAACCCACAGGGAAGGGGCGGTGCACCAGCTCCCCCGGGGGGTGCATGTGCCGTGAACGGTGGAGGGCCTTGAGCCGCAGGTCCCGTGGGCGTACCGGCACCCGGTCCGGTTGAGAATGAGGATGGGAATGTAGCGGGCTGCCGTTGGGGGTGAGCGCTGCCAGCTGAGAAAGGAGCCCGCAAAGTGTTGGGAGGCCCCGGTTGAGACATGGCTGGGTTTTGGGGAGGTGTCTGGCCGGCTTGGGGGGGAGGGACAGCCAGGAACCGCTTCAACCTCTCACTCATGTCCAGCACCGATGCCTCGTGCGTCGATGGGGCGGGCGCGGGCGCGGGCGCGGCTTCGGAAGGTCTTCTGTTGTATCGAGCTTCCCGGATACGCTCCTGGTACGGCTTGGAAAGAGCCGGCCCTATCACAGAGCCTGGCGAACCGTCGAGCTCGCTGGCGGGGATGCCAGAGGAGGCATTGCGCTGGAACGGGGGGCGGCGGTTGGCAGGCCCGCCGAACAAGCCGGTGGGAAGGGTCTTGGGCTCCGCCGGCGAGCGGATTTGTGTGGGAGGGGAGAACGGGACGGGTTTCGGATGACCCAAGATGTTGGCGGAACTCGCCCGGCGCGCTCGCTCTTTCTCTGCCCGGTCGGCACGGAAGAAGATGTCGAGGGGCGATTCATGGCGGGTCATATCTGCAGACAGAATGCGCTGCTGCGGGGTGGGAGCTTCAGAGTCGGTGGCAGGCGGTGATGGCTCGCGGCTGGCATGGTCTGTCTCCTGCACCGAGGGCGAGTCCAGGGCCTTGGACAGGAAGCTGGGGATGGGAAGCGACGAGGGCGCCGGAGAGGCATGAAAGGTGGCGCCAGCAAAGGCAGGGGCTGTATTGGGCTTCAGCGCTGTGGTTTGCGGAGGTGTTGTTCGGCCGTGCATTGCAGGGCCGGGCGATGACGATTGTTTTGGCCGGCTCTTGTTCCCATTCCTGCCCTTGGGCCTGCCTTGGTTGGGCTGCGACGAGGGCGCCGGGTTGTGGAAAGCGGATTTTTGAGGGGTGAGCGGCCCTGCGAGTTCAATCGGGAAGACTGCTTCACTCGGCATGTCGTTTTCCGAGGCATATGTTTTTCGAGCGGGCGAGGTGACGGGCCGCTTAGGTCGTCGCCGAGCGGGAGTGCTCTTTTGGGGTGGCAATGCTGGTGGCTGTTCCATGGTGATTGCCGAGGCGGCGTGAAGCCGTGACTGTGTGCGCGAGCTAAAAATCAGGTTGACTGAGATGTCGACGGGAGGCGGGAAAGAGCAGACTCCGGCAGCGAGGGCGACGAGGTGACTCCCAAAATGGTGGTTCTGTTTGTTGTTTGCGCTGAGCGGGGCAACGAGTCATGCAGCGATTGGAGAAAAGTCAGGGTTATTGTACAAAACAGACAATCCAGCGGGATTACCGAGAGCAACGGCACAGCAAGAGGACTCAGAACCAAGATACTATTCGTAGTGTAGCGATATAGCAGGACGTGTTTAGGTTGACGGTGCGTTCGAGGCGCATAATTGCCTGTCCCTTGGATTTCACTATTTGAGGAAGCGGTGGGGAGAATCCGAGACTGGAGAGTCGCGATGGAGGCTGGGCAGAGCAGAGGCATCCAAGCACGACCCGCTGCGCCGGCAAGGCTGAAAGCGGAAAGTGTGCTTTGACGATCCGACTTTGCCACCATGGAACCCGGCTCCATACCGTGGCGCCTTCCAGGTTGAGTTTACAGTGTTTTCTGATCGTCGGTCAAAAGAAACACTGATCAGTGCTCTCAGAAATTGTATGCAGTGGCTATTGGTTCTTCAAATTTCCCGTGATTCAATGTCTTGGTGGCTGCCTGTTTGCAATGAACGTTCAGGCGGAACGATCGTAAGATACGAAGAGGTTACCGTATTCAGGTAGTTACCGTTGAAAATAACCTCGATAAGCCAATATTCGACCAACTTTATGCACTAAAGGTATCTTATGCAGCCGGCGAGCATGCTTGAAGAGTACGGAGTACCTTACCTTACTTCGTATCGGATCTCATCATCGGCACACTCAACAGTTCTCAAGGAGCTCGTTCTGAAGCCCATTGACACTCATACCGCCATGCTGTTTTACCAGCCAGGCTTACTCATAGCGAGTAACTCCAAGACACCGCCGCATTTTCTCATCGCGACATCACGGCCCTAGCTCGACAAACTGAACATGTCGGATCGACGGCCAAGAATCGTTCGAACCAGCCCGCCAGGCTACTGTTTACGATGTCAGGAAATGATGTCGTTTGACGGCTTCTCACTGCTTGTGTCGGACCACGGCTTTGAACATCTTTCTCGGCAGCAGTGTGAAGACAGTGCCGCAGCAGGCTGTCCCCTTTGCGGCTTCTTCTGCGACCTCGGTCCCCTGTCTGGCAGGTTCTACTTCGAGACCGAGATCAACTCATGGCGGCATGGTTCGCAACCGCTGCTTCTTTCTCTGTCGCGGGGAATCGATAATCCTTTTCCCATGCTAACTGGCAAGCCCGGCGAATTGCCGACCTTGGCCCCGGACTCGCCGGAAGCGAAGTCCTACTTGGTAGGCAAACCGAAATCCGATGAACATATCGTCGTTTATGCCCCAGTATTTACCACGGAATGTGGGTTGCCCTGCTTCGCTGCGTATGTTGATCAAATAGCACTCATCGTATGGCTGACAAGGAACCCTATTGCTCCCACTGACAGCCGATCCTGCGGCGTGGTTCATCAAGTCCCGTCCGGTGCTAGGGTACGCAGACGAACCCAAGGTCTTCGCAACGGCAAAGTCATGGATTGAAGACTGTCGCTGCAGTCACACCGAAACATGCCCTCTCAACACCAACGTTGCGCTTCCCTCGCGGTTGATTGACGTGGGTGACGCCACGATTGCTCCAGACGTCCGCCTGCGCGTTACTGAACAGGGCGACACCGGGGAGTACGCTGCGCTGAGCTATTGTTGGGGAGGTCCGCAGCCCGTCAAGGCGACACTGGGAGACCTCGACTCGATGAAACAGAGAATTGCTCTGGCAGACCTCCCACGAACCCTTCAGGACGCAGTCCGACTTACGCGCGGCATCGGACAGCGTTACCTGTGGGTAGATGCGCTGTGCATTATCCAAGACAGCGACGAGGATAAGAAGCGCGAAATCCAACGGATGGATATGATTTACAAAAACGCCGTGGTCACCATTTCCGCCGCCGCCGCCTCGGCCGTTTCTGAGGGCTTCCTGGGCCGGCCGCCGGAACCGTTGCCGACCCTCGAGTGGCAGCTCGACGTTCCGGATGCGGGGACGCACACCCTCTTCATCTCGACCCTCTTGGACATGTATTGGCCGGACGACCCGCTGGATCGCCGGGGCTGGGTACTTCAGGAGAGCTACTTATCGCCTCGCCTGTTGATCCTTTCAAAACAAGAGCCAATCTGGCACTGCCGGGCCGCCAAATTCACGACGGCGAAAGGCAGCTACCTGGAGTATTCGGGATTCCGCAAACGTTTCCCCATCAGATGGCCAAGCGATTTGGAAAAACCCGGGCACCTACTCTGGGCGGAGCTCGTTCAGCATTTCACCCAACGGCTGCTCACCATCAAAGAGGACCGGCTCAACGCCGTCGCGGGGATTGCCGCCGACCTACAGCGCTTGTGGGCTGACGAGTATCTCTATGGGCTTTGGAAGCACTGTTTTGTTCAACTACTGGCATGGCTGACGGTTCCGCCGGCTTCGCTGTCCTCGGGCGGACGATCCAGCAGAGCGCCTACATGGAGCTGGGCTAGTCTGGACAGCCCAATCTATTTTCACCATCCGAACCAGACTTTGGCAACGGTTCAGATTACAAGCGCTGTGAACGGCTTTCCGCACGTGTTGCTCACCTGCAGGACCAAAAGGTTGGCGGCTGTCGCCGACAAGGCCTTGACGCTCGAGTGGGATTTTACCGAATACACTTCCAGTCTCTTTCCGGGCGCGGTACTGATGCTATTGGGGAATTTCAATCATGAATTTGATAATGACATCGACGCTCAGGGCATCATTGGAGTACCAACCGCCGGGCTTACCGGTCGCTTCCAGCGGGCTGGCTCCTTTTACATGTCTTTTCAATCCGAGCAAGACTGGCGAGCAGCTTGGGGGGATATAGAGCCGGTGCAGATTGTTCTTGATTAGCCAAGTTTCTTGAAAGAAACAAACAAAAGAAGAGATTGAATAGAAGACGACGGCCTGCAGTCCAACGTTGAATGACCACATCCCCCAGGGGTCAGTGGCGGCTTGCCGTTCAACAGCAGCAGTATAACAAGTATTTTTCACTGCCCACTTCTGCTAGTAACACGAACTGGTACAGGATCACCGTTGCCACAGCCAGGTGATACATTTAGTTGGACTAGCGATCTGTTTCCGGGAATTCGGTGACAGCAGTGGCCTGCCTTCCTAACTCCATGTCCGAAACTCTGACCTTGTCAGTGTCAACGGGGAAAAGGAAACGATATATATATATATCAACAACACAGGATGATGGCACTGCTTTCAAGTATAAGATACCTAATGGACGCCTCTGCCAACTAAAGGCTTTAAAAGACGCTCGGTATGTATATACCTTACCCAAGGTAGTCGGGAGTGCGAGGGGTAAAGAGCAACGCCGAAGCTGTACGAAAGCGTACAAGGTAATATTATTGTTGCCAGAAGGGAACGAAGACAATAATGCTCGAGAGGTAAGGTATGCATGTTAGTGACATCGGCCCGGAAACCCTCCCCAACTCCTATTCCAAAAGCCGCTGCCGAACCACCCCCCGTTTGCCAGTCATCTCACTGCCCCACAACCGCCAGCAGCATTTTGTACCTAATGCAAGCACCCAAGGTACCGAGTCCATGCTACAAAAGCCTCGGATGACACCGCTTCGCGCCCTCCTCCCATACCCCCCAGTGGTACCACATCTAATCAACCAAAATCCTCCCCTCCAACTCCCCAAACCTCCCCAGAAACCCCTCAAACAGCCGCACCGCATGCTCCACGTCCCCACTCCCGCCCGTCTCGCGGATGCTGTGCATGCCGAGCTGCGGGTTCCCAATGTCGAGGGTCCGGACGCCGAGCTTGGCCGAGAGCATAGGCCCGATGGTGCTGCCGCAGGGTGAGTCGTTTTTCACGACGAAGAGCTGCAAGGGGACCCTGGCTCGGCGGGCGACCTCCTGGACCAGGACGATGCCCGGCGCGTTGGTGGCGTAGCGCTGGTTGGCGTTGATCTTGACGACGGGCCCGCCGTTCATGGCCGGGGTGTGGTTGCGCTCGTACTTGGCCGCGTAGTTGGGGTGCACCGCGTGGGCCATGTCGGCCGAGAGGAGGAAGGAGGTCGCGAGGGTTTGTTCGAAGGCTGTGGAGGCGGATGGGTTTTCTTCTTGTTGTTTTGTTGGGGGTGAGGAGGGGGTGGTGGAGGTTGTGGTTGTGGTTGTGGTGCTGCCTGGCAGGACGGACAGGCGGCGCAGGATAGCGGGGAGGAGGTTCGAGTCGGCGCCGTGCGCGGACAGGGAGCCGATCTCTTCGTGGTCGAAGCAGGCTACGAGACGGATGGTGGGGTCGTTGTCGAGCGGGGCGGAGGAGACGGACGAGATGAGGCCCCTGATGCTGCAGAAGGTCATGTTGAGGTTGTCGAGGCGGGCCGAGAAGATGAACTCGTCGTTGAGGCCGCCGAGGCAGGCCTTGTGGGTATCGTAGAGGATGAGCTCAAAGTCGACGATCTGGGAGACGTCGACACCGGCTTGTGCAGCGACGAGGGAGAGTAAGGCCGGATGGTGGCGTTCGAGCAGTGCTTTCAAGGGCACGAAGTCGCTCTCGCCTTCGGCCTCGGACTCGCGCTCGGGCTCGGCGGCCTTGTTCAGTTCAGCCTCGGCCAGCCCGGCGATGGGCAGCAGCTCGTCCTCCTTGTTGGGATCGAAGTTTGACTGCCGGTGGAGGTGGATGGCCAGGGTGGGAATCCTCAGGATGGGCTTGTCGATCTTGACGAGCTTCTGCACAAAGTTGCCCTCTCCTTGTCCCTCCCGCACCAGGATCCGGCCGGCCACACTCAGGTCCCGGTCAAACCAGCTGTGCCAGATGCCGCCGCCGTACGTCTCGACGCCGACCTGGAGGTAGCCGTTCGCTGTGCGCTTGCTGACGGGCTTCAAGCGGAGACAAGGGGAGTCTGTGTGGGCTCCGACCATGCCGATGGGGTTGCCGGGCTTCCAGCGCGCGCCGACGGCAAAGGCCACGACCGACGAGCCATTCCGAGTCAGATAGTACTTGCCGCCGGGCTTGACGATTGAGGCCCAGCTGTCGCGCTCCTTGAGCTTGGTGAAGCCAGCATCCTCGAGGAGCGAAGCCGCGCTGGAGACGGCATGGTAAGCTGGGGCAAAGAGACTGTGGTCAGCAAACCGACCACGACAGCGCTACCAACATGATGGGAGTCTTACGGGTCGGCGAGGCATTGACAAAGTCGAGAAATTCGAGGGCAGATGTTGGGGGAGCCATCTTGGCGGGGATTCGGCTTGCAGCGGATGCAGAAGCGGGAGGTGAGGAGCTGTGCCAGCGGCGTGCCCTGGTCCGAGTCACACGAGCAGCTCGGGAATCGCGCAGCACAAGCACAGTCTGTCGCAGGCACACGGTTGACGAGCAGGTCCTTATTATGCCCAGCATCGAGACAGCAGCATGCGATGCGGGGGAAGAGGCCATCCCGCGCGCAAACCCGGGATTCCTCTTGACTATGAACGTGGGGTCACCGATGGGCCCCCCTCCAAATCTCAAAGCACCAGACTCTTTTCGACTCTCCAGGCATCGCCGACGACCCACTTCCAGGTTGAACTGTGTGCAAAGTGGGTGGGGCTTGCTCCTTCAAGACGACTTCAAGTTCTCTTGACTCCTGCCAGTTGCTCTCCCGCAGTCAGGCTGATTAGTTCTGCCGAGATGATCTGCTAACTACTTGCAAGGTGTGTTAGTGTTCCAAGGTCCTGGATTTCAAGTACCTGAAGCAGCTTCGAATCAAAAGTCACGAACCCGCATTCACAGATTGAATCTGAGCAGCAAGGGACCACCTCAGTTTTCCATGCGGCCAATGAGAAGATGCGTGATGTCAATGTACTGTAGCCCACTGTTCCAGGCTGCCAGGCCAGGGGCTTTGTGTGGGTCGGGCTCAGCACGTCACTGCCCGCTTTGCTCCGCTTCAACCGGGAATTCCGCTCCTGGGCACCTGCCAGACGGCGACACCCGACTTTCACATGGCACTCTGGTAGCTTGACGACGGCCTCATCATCAGCAAAACCCAAAAGGCAGGAGATTCGTCAAGCTACCATGAGATGTACGGATAGCAGCGCTCTTTGTAATAATCGAAGCACTGGCCACCTGACCAGTCTCGTGCAGGGACGCTGCCTGTGCGGAAGAGTCACAACGACTGCCTCGTTGGCCGAATGACACACTACTTGAACGGACACGATTCTGACAAAACTCAACACTACCTCATTACGAGCAGAGGTTTGTCCCCCCCATCAGCCTTGTTAATGCCGCCCTTGTTGTCAACCTAGGGCTTCCTGCTGGCCTAGGGCAACTTCTGCCCAGTCACACCTCGGTGAGGGTCTGGGGCTCACCTCACAGCTTGGCCAGCTGTGCCCTGCCAATTCGGGTGGATCAGGATACGCAGTACTTCTCGCTTGACGATTCTCCTTTATTATCCTTTACACAGGAAGAGCCGACTGCTCGAGCACCCGCCTGAACGGAGTCCCTCAGCATAGCCTTGTCTCAAAGTGACGTAAGGCTGCAGGCTTGGATTGCCATGTTGAGACTTGCAAAGCATCGTAGGAGAGATGGTTATCGAGCACCCGATCACGGATTCGGAATAAACAGCGTATCGCTTTTCCACATTTGAAGTCACCCTGCGCATCGACACATTTGTTGATGAGAAGGACTCTGCCTCTGTCTGATCGTCGCCTTGTGGGTCGCCAGGGAGCGGATCTGGAAAGCTTGAGCGGGCAATCGGCGCCCAATCGACCGAAGGCCCAGGTCTCTTCTGAGAGAGGGGCCAACAATCCACCTCAGGCTCTTCCCGCGTCCATCCCGTCCCGGCTCACCATCGGCAAATTGCCCGTGGATCCCACCTAGGAAGGTGATTTCGACAGACAGGGCAACCCATCAAGGAACAACAAACAAGCGCCGCTTACCATCTCGCCAGTCCACCGCCTTTTACCGTGGTCAATCCCCCTCCTCCAGCGTCTACCCAATTGCTATTCTCGTCTCTCTCCAAAGCCAGGGTGAAGCCCCACCCCACATTTGCCCACCGCACGGCAAAGTCAAAAGGTGGTGGGCGGGGTGATTGGCCGGCTGGCGGATGAGCCACGAGAGCCCGGTTACAGCACGCCCAAAGGGGTCAAGCCTGTGTGGCCCCTTGGTGTCACATTCTCATCAGCGATGCGATGCCACCACCTCGGTCGGACAGGCTGTGGTTGGGTGGCTGTTTTGTTCCTTTTTCCGGAGTCGTTTTCCGGCAGACACTTTCCATTTGTTGTCCCCCGATTCGGGCTGGTGCTGGGCTGGGCTGATGATCTTCGATGCACGCAACCCTATCTGAACAATGTACATAAAGAGCTTTTCCTCAAGTTGTTGGGGCGTTGGTTGCTGATTCTGGAGGTGCTACAGCGCTGGCGGGAGCAAGATGGGCGAGTTGAGATGGTTTCCGAGATGACGAGAAGTCGAAATCTTGTTGCTTTTGAAGTCCTGTTCAATTGTTGCCGTGCTTTTTTTTTTTTTGGACTGGACCTTGCTTCACAAGCTTAGGCTCAAAAGCCGGGGACTGGTCATCCGCCTCTTCGACCGTGACATCTGTCCATAAACGTTGACCCTCCGGACCGATGGACTGACAGCCAACGGCACCCACATGCGACGTCGTTTCTTGGAAATCCAGACGAGTTTGCCAACCGAAGGTAGTTTGTCGTTTTCTCCAACTCACCAAATCCTGGCGCCGACCATCAAGCGCGCTTGAAAGGCCGGGGGAAGGGCACGCGAGTCCAACATGATCTGTTTGTCCGCTCCTGTGACCAAGGACTCGAGGCTGCAATAACAACCCCAGCCGTGCCGCGGTGGTCGGGAGCGTGCTTAGGGGGGAGAGGTGATGCAAGGACCAGAGGAAAAGGAGACACTCGGGCATCGTCCAGTCAAGTCCAGCCCTAGAAGGCCGGCGTGACAGGCGGCCAGCCCGTGGAATGACTTGGTCTGGCGGGTTCTTTTCACTTGCCTCATGTATAACTTCTGCGATGCCGATGGACGCTGCAGGTCGCAGGCTGGCTGCATGCTGTTTTGTTGTTGTGGTTCCGCAGGGGACGGCCCGATCTTGACACTGTACGACTTGATTGCTTTGTGTTTTTCGGGTAGACGCCTTCGAGTATCTGGGCCATGTGAACAGCTTTTGTGCCGATTCCTTCCAGTGTAGGGTTGACTTCCTGAGGACCGTTCGTATGACAGGCCGTGATGAGGTGGTATAGGTACTGTATTCTGGTGAATAGTTCCCTCATCTAGAGGCAGAAACGAAGAAAGCTGCCGAACGAGGACGGGTGCATTATTCTCATCGGATAGTGACGTCGCACAAAAGGTGTTTTGGTTAGTGGGGCTTCACCTATTGTATACTTACAGAACATGAATACAAACGGATATGAAGCTTGCCAACTCGCACCAGAAGCTCTGAGGGCCGAAGACAGACAACGAGAATGCTTTCTTGGAGTCGCAGCTGAGTTCCATTTACTGACTTCCATTGACAGGCCGATGAGCCAGAGTGTCGGTCGGACAGCTGGAGAGAGGCGTGCCCACCTACCATGATCGGGCGCTGCTGCCACAACCGTTGCCGCTGCCAAAAAGACCAAGATCTGGCATCCTGTCATTGACGATAAGAGCTCCATTCGTTTTCGTCGGTGACGAAATGATGGCGATGCTGAAGCATGCAATAATGGATGAATTTAAGAGTGGCTGCAATGCTGAACTCCGTTGAGTTCTTCAGGCGCAAGGATTGAAGAACACCGCAACGCCCGAAACTGTCCTGGCGGCCAAGTGGGTCCGGGTGGCTGAGCTAGGAGGATCCCTGTGTCTGATCTTGCTTGCGAACTTGAGTGGGCCATGAGCTGCAAGCTGCCAGTTGCAAGTCCATGATTGATGTCGAGAAGCTCATCCCCAGTGCCCCGTTTGATGAGAACCAACTTGAAGCCAAAATTCTTGTCTTACCCATGGCCGCCGGAGATTTCGCAGAAGCCGATGCTCGAGGCAAGAGGCAGCGACGGGCGAGGCCTGGCCGGGATGGCGTGAAGCGAAAAGCGAAGCCCTGTCCAAGTGACCGCCATCCCGTCAGCCTTGGCTTTGGCTTTTGGGGTAACCTTAAGTTTGTGCAACGGAAAAATGCGGCAGGAGACCAGGAATAATTGACAATGATGAGATTCCAGGTTATGAGAGAAAACAGTCACATAAGGTACTACGTAAGGTTGAGGGGCTCGAGGGGATACAACATAGCGCTTTGCCAACTCTTGCCGTTGGTGAGGTAGTGGCTTGTTGACGCGCCAGCTCGTCATCCGCCCGGGAAAGGACGAAGGCAGACGAGGCCACCCCCCGCGACCGTTACTCTGTGCTCCTCAAGGTACTTACAGATTAGACCCTTGTTGTTGTGCTCTTAGATTGCACGTCTCAGGGCAGTTGAAGAATGAGGACGGAATCTAGCTTCCAGGAACTTCCCTCCGTTGCGGAAGAAAGGGCCGGAGCACTCGTCCGTCAGGGTATCGGTAAGGTCGTTACCGAGTCTTCGTATGGTCCATAACACCCGCATTATCTTTGCCCATTGGGCTGCGTACCCAGTCAAGGAAGGTAACGCCCGGCACAGCCTGCCACCTGATCGTGGGCGAGAAAGGGACCCTCGAAATGGGCATGTCATTTCAAGTCGCCGTGAGGACGACGGGCGAACAACTGTCTTCTGCAAAAAGGCAACTTCACTGGCACCCGCTACAAGAAGGGTTGGTCTTGGCCTCCATTTCTTGGTCTTGGCTTTGGGCGTGGACCCACTTAACCGCCCAGCAGGCAGTCTTGGCGATTTGCAGCCCACATCTCGCGCCAGTCCCATCTCTCCCCTTCCCCGTCCCGCTTCTCATCGTCTCCCTCCCACTTCTTGGTTCACGCCGCCCACACCAGGCACCGGCACCGCGCTCTCAAGACCAAGATCCGTCGCAGAAGCTGCGACAATTTTCTGGCCACCCTTCTGTTTGATTCCAAGTGCTCGTTGGACATCTTTCAACTCTGCCTTTTCTTTCTTCCCGCTTGGTGCCCTGGGGTTTTCGCTTCTCGATTTCCGTTGCCGCCATTTTCGAGGATCGATAAACCTCTTGCCGCCATCACCGAACGCACCTGGTTATCCAGCGCTCCGACTCGACCACGACAGCTACACACGAAGGAACGCCGTGGTTGGAGACAGAGATAAAGACGCCTTTCGACCATTTGAGCGCCTATCGTAGTCTGCTTCTGTGCTCCTTTCAATACCGTCGGCGAACCACCAACCTGTCTTCCAACCCGATCACGACCCTCGCCATCCGTGTCCTCCGACTCCCAGCTTGTCAACCGATGCGGTCGTTGCACATCGCAAGCTCGCTTTTCGACGTGCCTGCAGTTTTGAACGACTCGAGAATCCCACGGCAACGGCTCGGGCTTCGTTCTGCTCGCTAGGGGGAGACTACCTACGCTGTACCGGTGTTGCGGCTCAACCGTGCGCTTCTGCCTTTACCGCCTGAACTCGCTATTCTTGTGTGTATGGACTCTTGCCGTCCACGCTACATGACCTCCGGCTAGTCGCCGCATTTGCCCATTGGAGGGGCGTGGCGTTTGGTGCCATATTTGTCGCGCGAGGCGGACTTTCCATTGAGTGGACAGACGCCGTTCTATCTGCTGCCCTCCATATCAGTATCAAGCCGCTTCCCCGTGGCCTGACTGTGCAAGGGTACGGAAAAGTCAGTCTTCCGCGGCCATGGCTTCCAACATACAGCAGATGGTCGCCAACGGCCAGATGATGATGATGCAACAGCAACAGCAACAGCAGCAGCAGCAGCAGCAGCAACAGCAGCAGCAACAACACCAACAACAGCAGCAGCAGCAGCAGCAGCAACAACAACAACAACAACAACAACAACAACAACAACAACAACAACAACAACAACAACAACAACAACAACAACAACAACAACAACTGCAGCAACAGCAACAGCAGCAGGGGCAGCAAGGGCCGCAGGGGAAACAATTGAATCAGCTCGTCTACAGCCATCTGATGCAGAGCATGAGCATGGCACCTATGAACTCATGGCAGAGTGGTGTGAGCATCAGCGATCGTTTTGGTAGAGCCCTTAACCTGTACGAACCGTTTTTTATTATCTGCCGTTGGTTGTCAAGCCTACTTGATTTGTTTTTCATCATCCAACTGAGTCATTCGAAGAGAGGGCTAACGTTCGGCTTCACAGGGTGTCAAGCACGATCCTAGCATACCCCAACATGGACTGGCAGAAGCTCTTCGCATCTGCGATGGACACGGAGAAAAAGGCTTTCATGCAATCGCCAGATAAAGTAGGGCACTGACCGTAACCATCATGGCAATGATGATGCGACGTTGACTGACACGGACTTAGCAATCCTATGACCACGCTATATCGCGCAAAGTTCAGGAACTGCACAAGCGGAGGCAAGGCCACGTTCCTGATCTTCAAAATCAACTCAGCAACGAAGCCACAAGACAGGCTCAGTTAGCAGCCCAACAACAGCGACAACAGGTGTTGTTGAACCAGATGGCCGCGAGAGGCGCGATGGGACAGCCCGGTCAACATGGGTTCCAGCCCATGCCGAACCAGATGCAGGTATCTGGCATCCCGCAGCAACCGCCACAGATGGGGATGGCTGGCCCAGGCATGCCCCAAAATAGACCCGACCAGCACTCGTTCCAGATGCAGCAATCGCGACAGCCGGGCGGCCTCCAGCTCGGCGGCCTCCATCTCGACCCCTTGAGAAACTTGGGCCAGCAGGACAGGACTACGGTCAACGACCTCGCCATGAGGTACTTGGATCAGGCGAGCGAAGGCAACAAGAACCAGGTCCGGCAGGCGATACAGCAGAAGTGGACTCAGGCCCAGCTCCAGGAATGCGCCGCCAAGGGCATTAACCCCCTCTTCGTATTTTACCAGCACCACGCGCTTAGCCAGCTGCAGCAAGCTAGGTCGCGGAACTTGATGCAGCAGAGGCCAGGCATTCCACTGAACATGATGGCACAAGGGGCGCACCAGGGCCAGCTGAACCCCGCCCTTATCGGCAATCCCCCCCAGCAAGCGACCATGGCTGATGGCAAGGCGTTTGCACCGAACGTGGAGAGCATCCGTGCCGATCATCAGATGGGCCTACGCGCGCAGCAAGCCGGGCAGATGGTGGTCCCCGCCAGTACCGCTCCTGGCCGGAACCCAACCGCGAGTCCCATGGTGGGCGTTCCGCCACACCCTACGCCGGGTAGCCAACAAGGGCTCAACCACACACCGCGGCCCGCTCAAGTGAAGCAGACGTTTGGCGTGCCCCAAGTCAACATGGACCCTACTACGGCGGCCCCGGTCCAGGCTCAGCCAGGAGTCCAGGGGGTTTCCCGCCGTCCCATGCAGGGCCAGCCTGCGGCTATAGTGGCGCCGACGCCCCCCGCGCAAGCTTCGCAGAGTCCGGCAATGAACACGCTCAACGCACCGATGCGGCACCCCCCCGTGCCTATGGGCCAAGCCAACGGGCAGCCCATCAACGCGGGCAATGCGCCAATGGCGGCCACTTTGAACCCGCAGTTCAACCATGTGACCAACACGAGGCCGCCGTCGCTCCAAGGTAATATGAACAATCCGGCCATGGCAGGAATGGCGCCAAACATCAACCCCGAAGCTCGGGCCGCTATGGGCGGGGTGCCAGAGAATGCGGCCATGAGGGAGTTTTATGCAAAGTTGCAAGAAACCCAACGCGCGACCGCCGGCGGCTTCCAGGGGCCCCAGATTGGACTAACGCCAGGAGTCGCAGCCCAGCTCCAGCCAAGCCAACTGAGCGGCCAGAACCAGACAGCCGGGGTTGGCCAGATGCAGAACGGCAGCGGCGCGATGCAATCTTCGGCCCCGCCGGCGGCACTACAGAGCCAGCAACAGGCCGCAGAAAGGGACCAGCTCATGCAAACAATTGCCACCCAAAGTGGCCGGCAGGCGATGAACAACATGGACATTCATCCTCAGGTTCTACTCAAGCTGATCCCCAATTTGCCAGGCGAGATACGGAAATGGGGCCAGCTGAGGCAGTTGCTTCAAACCAATCCCGCCGCCGTCCCTGCCAACGTTCACCCCGTGCTCAACAATATTCAACTCATGCAGTTCAAGTCACTGCTGGACAAGAAGCGGATGCCCATGCCCTCGCCTGCCGCAGCTCAGCCACCAAACGCGTTTGGGGCCCAGCAGCCGAACTTCCAGCCCCAGGTATTGCCCCCGGGGCATTCATATCCGCCAAATATCTCGCATGTCCCGCGCCAGGACCTCGATTCCGCTCGCCAGAGAAATCCGCGTTTCCAGTCTATGCCCGACGAGGTACTGATTGAGTTTCTGAGAAAGGCCAGGCGAGACGGGTATGCAAAGAAGGCCTGGGAGCTACACTCGCAAACGCAGCAAGCTCGGGGCAACAACAATCCGCTTGCCGGGATCCAAAACGCAGGGCTGCCGGTGCCTCCCACGCCGACCAACCAGCCGGGCCTGGTCACTCCTGCACCGCACCCGAGTGGGCCGCATGGCGTTCAGCAACCGGGTGTCCAGCAACAGGCCGCTCAGCCGAAGCCTACGGGACCCCCCGGAGCAGAAGCGGCGCCCGCTCCTCCCTTGGGGAGATTCAAGGCCGCTCGGCCGCCACCAAACCCTTCGCCTGCGTCGGCACCCAAAAACTTGAAACGACCAAACCCAGGGGACACGAGTGACGTGCCTGTCAAGCTGAGCAATGCTGGTCAGCGGCCTGCTCCTCAACCGGAAGCCCGGACTGCGCCCACTGGCCCGAGGCCGACTATGGAACAGATCTTGAAGGCGACGCCCGAGCAGCTCGACAAGATCACGCCGGAGCAGATGGCAAGCCTGACGCCAGAACTTAGAGCCGTTGTAATGCGCCAACGAAGCGGCGGGAACACGAATGACCATGAAACAATCACTCGGCTGAAGGCTCTTGCTACCGAGGCTCACCAGCAGGCAGTCCAGGAGAGCCAAAAGGAAGCCCAGACTCCCAGGTCAGCCGCAGAAGTGCAAGAGGTTCGCCACAAGCTCGGCAAGGTTGCCGAGCTATTATCGCAGCTCCGTGGCCCAGCCGTTGCAGGGTGGTACCGTGTCATCAGGGATGACTCGCGGGCGAGGATGTTCTTCAAGACAGTATGTATCGATTCTTCCCTCAGGCCAACGTTCGGCAGACGTGCTAACGCTTTTGGTAGCGGAGCAAAGTGCTTCAGCAATTCCAGGACGATAAATTGATGCGGATACGGGACGCGGTGACCATATCCAAGGAGGAGCTGGATCAGTTCATAAACATGATGGACAGCATCCTGCAGGATATCATCAGCACGCGGCCGAGAGCGGTGGGTCCAGAGTCGGTGGCTGCCGGAAACCAGGTGCCGCAGCCATCGCCCTTGAGCGCCGCGAACCTCGAGAAGCAAACCGAGGCCCTTAGGCAGGCGCAGAACCGGGCAACCACCAAGCCTGTGCAGCCTCCGGCGGCGCCAACAAGCACGCAGCCGCCGTTCCCCTTTGGCAAGAAATCGCCCGCCGGGAACCCAGAATACTTTGGCGAATCTCGCGTCACGCAGGCAAACCTGGCCATCCCCCCCGCCCGAAAGAAGCCCAAGATCGGGACGGGCAAGGCATCCCCTCCAGCCCCCCAGCAACTGGCCGCCAGCACGGCATCGCCGCAGATTGGCGTGCAGTCGCCCGTGGTCTCGAGGAAGCCGGCGCCGCCCAAGCTCACGTGCTCGGAGCCCGGATGCGAGATGGGCTCAATGGGATTTCCGACGGAGGAAGCGCTCAATGCGCATCGTCAGGAGGAGCACGTCAAGCCGTACGAAAATCCTTACAGTTTCCTGCAGGAACAACTGGCGGCTGCGTATGGTCTGGATGCCCAAGGCAAACCGATGGCACCCGTGAAGTCCAACAGTCAGGACGTCCCGGCCCCGGGGGCGCGTCCCATGGGCGCCACGCTCTCGAAGCAGGGCCAGCAGCCTGGGCCGCAACCCATGTCTCGGACAGTGTCGATGCAGCGGAGCGGCAGCGGAGCGGTCAGCACCACCACCGCCAACAAGGCAGGCGACCACGCTCGGCAGGTGACGGCACCCGGCAACGCCAACATGAAGGGGGCGGTGGGAATTGCGCAGCAGGTTTCGGCACCCGGTGCTGCAGAGGACGCGTGGGCCAACTCGACGGTTGACCCGCAGGACCTGTTCGCCGGGCTCGAGCAGTCGCTCGAGGCGGTCACGGGGAGCATGGTGGCGGACTTTGGCACGTACCGGTCGCTGACGCCCAACGCCGACGACACGCCCGAGTCGACGGCGAGCAAGGAGAGCGGCGTGTCGGAGTCGTCCAACAACAGCGACATCGCCGAGACGGCGGGGCTGGACATCGACCTCCAGTGGCAGCCGATCGACAACGACCTGCTGTGGGACATGACCAACTTCAGCGTCGAGAACTTTGGGTCGCCCTCGGCGGACGTGGACATGTTTTCCGGGGAGGGGTTGTTTGAGTTCCAGGCGGACCAGCTCAGGGAGAATGGGGACTTTGGGAAGCCTTTTAGGGTGGATCAGTCGCTTTACTCCAGTCTTTGATGAGGGGGATGGGGCGGGAGAAAAACAAGGAGGAGGAGTCTTCGCCTTAGATTTTTGGGTGGCTTGGATAATGTGTGATGTTTCCGCCTTTTCGTTTTTGCTTTCGGAAGGGCGAAGAGGATGGATTGGGGTGATGAGAACACGAGGGCTTGCTAACGGGTTGAAACGCGGTGCATTGATTCGGAGAGATTGGCGTCTGACGTTTCTTTTTCATCCGTCTGGTGGTGGAAGGCTACCTACACTTGCGCTTGAAGGGCTTGTTTCCGTGGTGGTCTTTGACTTTTTTTATCCCTTGATATGCTTTTCCTTCTCGCTATTGACTTGGCTCGCGGGCTGTATGTATTCTTGGGTCCCGGTTATGGTTTGGTGCCTTGCTGGAGGGTATGCTGGAGTTTCAGGTTGGGATGGAGGCTATCTGCGGTTTGTGTTTCCTGAGGCGTGACCTGGCAGGCAGGCAGGCACCTCAGGCAGGCGGGGGATACCCAGTTACATTGACATTGTTTATCACGGAGGTTTATTATGGAAAGGGGTTTGGAATGGCCCATCGTGTTATTGTTCCACACGGATAGACGGGGATGAATGAGTCTGTATTGGCCCAGCAATGAATAGTTACCGTGTGTACTAAAGCCGGGGACAGCCAACTACCTGGGTACATGGTGTGTCTGTGAGGTGTGTAAATAGTATACTGTACTATCCAAGTCGGTGCTTTGTTCAGGATTCGGACTGCGAGTAAGGTCACGGAGGTAGCGGATGGACACTTCGAGGCTTGGTTGTTGATGCACTTTCTAAATCCACAGCTCAGTCGCGGTTCCTGCAGCGGACCCGCAGCATCACCCCACATCCATGAAGCGTGGCGCGTTGGACCCCTGAAAGCGGGGAGGGCACGCTGCGGAACGGTGCAGACAGGATGCGGGACATCCCTCGCTCAACCCTAACCGGCGGTCAAGGGTTGAGCCTGCAGACGCGTCAACGCGTATTTACAAATTGCCTGATTTGGACTGCTTTGCTCCACCTTTTAATTGTCCTACGGATCGAGTTAGAGACGTGAAGGGCGTTCTCTGCTCGTGTCCCACTCCAGGGAACAGGCCATCCGACACGCGTTGAACTCCGCGGTTGTGGACATTGGACTGCAGCGCCCGATTGAAAGGTCTTACCTTACAGAGGACATTCGTTTATCATTCGACGGGTCTTGGTCTTCTTCGACACTTCATCCGCTCTGCTTGCACCACCCCCCCCCAACCACCCATCTGCTCCCGTCTTGAAGAGTTCTGAGCTCTGCAGTCTTCGCTGTTTGTACTTTCTTCGTCTGGACGTCTGTCGGCTGCTTCAGGTTGCCGAGATGGATGCATCGCCCGCGAAACGTCGCGTCCTAGGTGCGCTCGACGCCAACGCGTGCTCGCCCAAGATCAGGAGCGGCGCCAAGGTGTTGCCGGCACAGCTGAGCCCGGTCAAGATCAAGACTGCTGCTCCTCGGCAGGTGGACACGGCCGTGTCGTCGGTGTCGTCGTCGAGCTCACCGCAGAAGGGAACCGACTCACGGAAACGCCGCTCTCCGACTCCGGCGTCCCGGGAGAGCGTGTCGCGTGCCGCCGCACCGGATGAGGAGGGACTGGGCAGCGAGCCCGTTCCCAAGAGACCGTGTCTCGACAGCAACGCGAGGGAAGACGCGCGACACCACCGGGAAGAGGTAAGTTCTCATCTGACTCTCCCGCCTTGTGTCTGCTAACACGCCGTTCTCTCTGTCATCACAGTCCCCGCCCTCCTCGACATCCACCACCCGCACTGCTGCCACGACCACAACCCGCCGCCGCTCCGCCTCGCCGGATAGTCCGTCCGTGTTCGACACGTCGGCAGTCGACGCCTCCCAGGCGACCATCGTCACCGAGCCGGACACCTCGGCACCGGCGCCAGCAGTAGCACCACCACCACCCGCCGCGGCCCCGGCACCGCGTCCCAGAGTGAGGCTGACGCGCGAGCAAGCCAGAGAGGTAAAACATCTTCCGGCTCCCCCCCGCCATGCACACACACCGAACTTTGGAAGTCGTAGCAAAGACAAAATATTAATATGATGGGAAAAACAGAAGGCAGAAATCCTCCGCCTCCGCCTCGGACTGGCCAGCTACAAGGTACGCACGGGCCAGACGGACGTGCCGCTGGACCGCCTCGAGGAGGCGTCGCAGCTCGCGGCAGCCTCTTCCTCGTTCTCCTCGAGAGGAGGAGGCCCGGGTCCCGCGCGGGCGAGATCCGTCTCCTTCTCACTCGACCAGGGTCAGGGTCAGAGTCAAGGTCAGGGTCAGAGCCGCCGGCTCCAGGACGCGTATCACGGCCCCACGTCGGTGTTGGCTTCTTTCCCGCCTCCCGGCGTATCGTCCTCTTACTCAACTACTGCTGCTTCTGCTGCTGCGGGTAGGAGAAGGCCGTTGCCTGGTGCGCCGGTGCGGAGGGAGAGCAACGGCAGCGTGAACAGTACCGAACGGGAGCCGGAGCCGGGGCGGGAGCCGGGCCAGGCTGCGGGAGCGCTGGAGGAGGGCCTGGAGCGGGAACATGAGCGGCGCGATCGGCACCACCATAACCATAACCACCATAACCACCACCACCATCAACAGCATCAACAGCACCAGCGGCGGCAATCGGAGGTGTTGAATCGCAGCTATGATGATGCCCCCAGGCATTGTGGCGGTGGTGCTGGTGGTATACCGCCCCGGCCGCGCACTGCTACAGAGGTGGGGGACATCATGTACCGGAGGCGGGGCAGTGGCGTGGTGGATGGTTGGCGGCGTGTCGAGGAGGACCTGGAGGGTAGGGGAGGGGCCGCGAGCGGGCTGCTTAGCTTGGCCCGGAGCTAGAAGCTTCGGACGAGGGACTGGGCGATGAAGCCGAGTCGGGATGGGCGGGGGGAATGGGAGTGATTGGGCGGGTTTGCCTGGCGGTGACGGCTCGTCTGTTTGTTGGAG
>MU863624.1:1991836-2016685 GCA_033575675.1 Parathielavia hyrcaniae
GGGGGGGGGGGGGGGGGGGGGGGGGGGGGGAGGTGTCTTGTCCCGGTGGTCTTGTCCCGATGGTTGTTGGCTTGGCTGCCGGCCGGCGTTTGGGAGGTTGCAGAACTTGAACTGCGTGTGGGGTTACTATTTGCTCTGTGTAGAGATGTTGTTTTGCCAGGTAGCTAGACCTCTACCAGCTATGTTCTGCATCTTGACTCTCGGGTATTACATTTGAGCTGATGGACATGTTGGCGAGTAACCCAAGCTCCATACCCAATTCCTCTGCCGTCTTTCCTCTGTCTCCTGAATGCCAGTCCGACGTGTCCAGTCCTCCCCTCGATCCATGCTAACGCATCCAACCAATGAATGGATGTGCAGTTCAAGGGAGAAAGAACAAAGGAACCTGAAACCAATTCGGTTGGAAGAGAGCAGCGCTGATCCCGCAGCTGCAAGGCACCGTCCAATCACGGCAGCAATGACGGAGTAATGTTTCGCTCAACACGTGGCACGGGACAGAGCGGAATTTGGTCAGGCGAGCTGAGTAAGACAGGGCGGAGCGGCTGAGAAAGTGAAGTATTTAGGGTTGTGTGTTGCCTGGTCGTCTGCTTTGTTTGGCAGTTTATTTCCGTGTCTCCACGGTTTCAACGAGAGGCAGTCTAATATGTACCATGGGTTGGGAAGTAATGATTGCCTTGGATATTGGAACGGCTATCCTTACAAGTTCGAGATGAACTATGGCTACGTTTGTGTTCGCTGTGAATGGGGGTTATGGACTGCTACTCTCGGAGTTCTGTTGATTCCGGTTCTGGTCAAATCTCACTCACGAGAATGTCATGGGTCTGAACCTAACTCTACATTTTTTTACAAGTCTTATGGAACGCGAGCGGAGTATCCGATATCAACAAGACGATGACCAAAATAAACCCCTGAAGGCATACGATCTTGACTGATCCATCGTACAATACCCCTCAGAAACACAACCATGCCGACTCCCGCTGCCAACCACAGACCCAAATTAAACCTCGTCGATATTCCCCTAGCCCTACAATAGGTAACAATCACCTCCTCCCTCCCCCCCGCTCCCTCCACCGTGCCCTAAACCCCCCCAAATCCACATGCACCCTCAACCCCCTAGCCACCATAGTCTCCACAACAGCCCCCAGCTCCAGCCCACCCAGCTCCCCAGCCAACCCCGGCCCAAACGCCAGCATATATACCTCCTTGGCCCACGGACACGCCCCGATGGCGCGGTAATACACCTCCTTGGCTCTCCCCCTCAGCCCCTCCATACCCGCCGAGCCGCAGCAGCAGCAGAAACGGACATAGGCCATCCACAGCTCGACGCTGGCCCGGCACGCCGGATCGCTGCTGCCGCCGCTACCCTGCAGGGCCGCCTCAAAGGCCGCGCGGACCGAGTGGGCCGTCCCGAAGCGGGCTTCGTGCTGGATGGCGAAGCGGCGCGTGCTGAGGCTGTCCTGGGCGGGGAGCAGGGAGAGGGAGTCGAGGGTGGTGCGGACGGGGTCGTTGATGCGGGGGGAGGGCTGGGACCAGGCGAGGAGGGAGAGGAAGATTGTGTTGCGCGGGAAGAGGGCGATGAAGGTTTGGAGTTGAGACGCGAGGTAGCTTGGGCGGTAGGGGCTGGGGAGGGGTTGGATTAGTATTGAGTGCGGGTCGTGAGGGAAGGAGAGGCGTGGAGGAGGCTTACCCATGGGTTGCGTGGTAGTATAGTAGTCGCGCGGCGGTTTGGAGGAGGCGCTCGTGGTCGGGGGACTTGATTAGGTTGCGGGATTGGAGCTCTCGCGAGAAGGAGTGGATGGTTGAGAGGGCGGCAGTGATGTTGCCTTGGGTTTCGGCAGCCGGCTCAGTACCCGGCTCCTCGCTGGCGAGGTACTCCATTAGCATCAGACTCTCGGCATATTGTGCCGCCGTCTCCAGCTGCTGGGAGGATAGGGAGTAGTCTCGGGTGCTGGAAAGGTGCGACCTGGCTTTGAGAAGCAGGGCCGGAGAGACGGCAGAGTAGTGCAAGTCCCTATCGACGGAAGAACAGAGTCGGACTAGAGCCATCTCCTTCTGACCGGACTCAAGGTGGATCCAGGCCCATGTGTTCCAAAGAAGCTGGCTGTCGCTGGGTGTAGACGGCTGTGATGTGTCAGTGTGCTGTCAGCGGATCCCGGATTTGTCACTTACCTGTACCAGCCCAGTCGCTGACGACAAGACCTTGAGAGAAACCTCGAGATCTTGGTTTGCACGCTCGACTAGGGCATATGCATTGTAGAGCCGGGTGTTGGAGCTGTACCGCTTGAGTAGCCCTTTTGCGACCTTCTTCGCTCCAGCGGGCTCGTTCAGCCAGGCCATGGCCAGATAGTATTCTGCCAGCGTCTCCATTCCGCCGTCATTGACGAGGTAGCCGAGCGTTCGCAGGGCCCAGGACATCTCGACCTGGCTATCGCCTGACTGATACGTATTTGACCACTTGTCAAGGTACCGGAACCATGAATCGCCAGAAAACAGCACCTCGGGTGAGATGGCCATGCTGTTGCCTTGTTGTCTGAATTCGGGAGTTCGCCGTGAGAGACCTAGCGCTGCCCCAGCATCCACCTTGTTTAGACCGAGGTCGAGCCCCTGACCTTTGCGTGCAACAAATGGGTCCCTTACCAGACCAGCGAACCTCTCGCCGGAAAGCCCAGCCGGTGGAAGCCCGCAGAAGACGAGAAACGCGTCTGCCAGCAGAGGTTTTACCCTCGAAAGCACAGCGGGCGGAAACCACACGAGACCGTCCTTGATATCCGAGAACATGACGACCCGGAACGGGTCATCGTCGTTGCCTTCATCAAGCGTCCTCGCCGGCATGAGTGCCCTTGATGTCGCTTGCTGTTCTGCCGCCGCCCAAGCCCTGAACAAGTCCGCCGCCTGTGGCACCTCGCCGGCGCTCTCCAGCCTTGGCTCGGGCGGATCAGCCGCGTCCGGACCCGACTCGACAAAGTGCTTCCAGCCCCTGGCTCCCTCTTCCCCGATCCGCGCGACCTCACTCTCCCAGAACTCCCCAAATGACTCCATGGCAGCCTCGGCAGTCGACTCGCCCATAGGCCGGCAAAACGTCATCTCCAACATCCCCTGCCACGCAGCAACCGCCAGCTCCCCAAACCCAGCATCCCACAACAGCCTCATCAACCTCAGAAACACATACACAGCCTGCTCACACACCTCCTCCTCCTCTCCACCGCCGGCACCCGCCATCTCGGCAAGCACCTCCCCAAGCGCAGCCAACTTCTCCGTAACCAACCCCCTAACCTGATCCACCGAAAAAGACCCCACCCTCCCCATCTCAAAATCCAACCTCCCCTTCCACAACCCAAACCCAAACCCAAACCCACCCGCACCCCGCACCTTTTTTTCCTCACCCAGCAGCACCTCCTCCCACTTCCTCCCCACCACCCCCTCCTCATCCCCCCACACCCTTTTCCCAACCCCCATCATGCCCAGGACCAGCACCTCCCGCCGCGCCGGGTCAGCGACATGCTCGAGCGCCTCCTCGTACAGTCCCATCTTGAGCTCGGCCAGCGCGCGGAACTCGTCGGCCGTCCAACAACTCGCTAGGCCGGGCCTGTTCTCGGCGAAGAGGGCGTCTTGGAGCGAGATGAGGGATAGCCAGGCGTCGGCGTCCGTCGGGTGGGATTTGAGGTGGGATGAGAGGGCCGAAGCGCGGGTTTGGGTTGTGGTGAGTTCGGGTTTGAGTTCGGGGGAGTTGGAGCGGGAGTGGGAGGTGGATTGGGAGGAGGGGGATGAGGGTGAGGAGGGCGGGGAGGTGTGAGATTTGGGGTTGGTAATGTGGATGGAGCGGTAGTTTGGCGGTGGTGGATGGGGTTCGGGGGTTTCGGAGCCGCGTTTTCGTTTGCGGGAGGAGGGCTCGAGAGGGATGAAGTCTTGGGGTGGTGCCGAGGGCTGGGCTGGGGATGGCTTGATGCGCCTGGACTTGGCGCGGTTGGCTGCTGCGACGAGGGTTTTGTCGCGGAAGGCCGAGGTGCTGCCGCTGCCTTCGCCGGGGGCTCTGATGCTGAAGTGCTCGCGGGAGGTGTCGCGGTGGATGGTGAGGAAGCCGGGGGTGCCGATGATCTTGCCGGCGCCGAAGCGGTGGTAGGTGGGGACTAGGGAGCGGTCGTTGGTTCCGAATTGTAGGATGAGCGGGTCGCCGCGCTTGTCGAGGACGAAGAGGTCGTTGCTCGGTGCTGGAGGGTGTTTTTGGTCGTCCTGCTCCCGGCTCGGCGAGGGTCTTGGACTGCGTCGACCTCGACCGTCACGGTGACGGTCACGGTGACGGTGACGGTCCCGCTCAAGATCTCTAGGCCGTTCTCGATTCCACTCCACTTCCCTGTCGCGAGATCGATGCCGGTCGCGTGCCCGGTCGTAGAAACGGTCATGGTCACGTTCACGACCCGACTCCCGGCCATGGCGCCGGCGGCCGTCATCCCGTCGATCATCCGCCCTTCGTTGTTCCTCGGCGTTGCGATTTCCCTCTCGGCGAGTCCGTGCCTCCTGCGATGTGGATCGCGGCCTGTCTGGCGCGGTCTCGGGAGTGGGCGTCGGACTCGGCTTGAAGGATGCGAACTTGGGAACTGCCCGCCGCCGTTTCTCATTCTCACTTCCTTTCCCGTCCTCCATCCCGCCCTTCTTCTGCTTTCCAGCTTGTGTCACCCAGAAAAAAACACAGTGAAGAGCATGATTCCGCCTCCCTTACGTTTGGGTCTTCAGATGTTTACTTTGTGCATCTTTTTCTTTGATTCATTCTCGTTTTGTGGCGTTGTCATCTGCGTTCGGCAGCTAAAGATTCGGGCCGTGGGTCCCGGTTGTTTTACGAGATGCCAACGGTTGCTGCAGGCCTGTGAAGCCTGCGCGGTGCCACTGCCGCGCCTCGAAGAAGCAGCCAATGGGCGGGCTGGCGGGGCTCAATGACATAACTGCACCGTGTTGGAAGGGTCCAACGTGACAACTTCCGTCTGATTTGTGTGGCATGCTCCTGAAACCCGTTCGAACATATTTGGTTTCCATTCTTTGCTTCTTTCAGTCGACATCGTCCAAATACGATTTTCCAGTTTCGTCGTGTACTTTACTGCGAGTCATGCTGTCACACGCGAAGCATCGTACAGCTAGCAGCAGCAACACAGTGCATCATTTTTCGAGTTCTGACTGTATTCCGTGGAACGCGACACCCTATTCTCCCCGAACTCCAGTGGCCTCGCTGGCCTCGGGCACGGCGCCCATGACGCCAAAGTGAGACATTGAGGTGCGCACGTGGGGGTCAGGCAACCAGCCAACAGCCGCGGATGATGGATCTAGCCAGGAGCCACTCCTCCACACTTTCTCCGCTCCCCGAACCCAAACACTTGACCCTGAAAGAGTGAATGGAGACGGATCCCGGTTTGGGTTGAGGGCTGCCATCTCGCAGCGACTGTGTTGCTTGTCGTTTTCCACTTTTGCATTCCTGTTTGGCTTGCGGGGGACCTGTTTGGATTTTCCCCTTCTCTGTTCAGTGGCCTTCGTCTGATACTTTACACTTTACCTCGCGACGCATTTTCAAGGCAGTTCCGCCTTGTTGTCGCGTGTCGCTGCGCCTCTTGGTCTCCTTGGCTCGATCAATCAAGGCAGAAGAAGATTCTAGGCAATCTATCCTCGGATCCTAAATGCGAGGTAAGCAGGGCATTACGCATAGCAACAGGACCGGTCTAACTAATTCTCGACAGTCGGACAGTGATAGCATCGACGAGACCTTGCAACACCGACCTCGACCTCTCTGCTCCCGCATTCCACGACCCCGTCGCCCATCTCGGCGCCTCGCACCCCGCACATGACAGGCAGACGACACGGGCCTCGTCTGCCCGACGTCGATACCAATGATGACAACGGTGCCGAACAGCAGCATCACGGCCACTACCTCTCGCTGCCCAGCTCACCCACGAGCTTCCGCCGCCCAGCCACCATGAGCAGGCGACCCTCCAATTCCGAGCCCCCAGACGAGCGCTCGCCGCTCCTGGCCGGGACACGCACATCGCGCATACGCATCCACAGCGCCCAGGGCTCGCCCCGGGTACCCAACCTGTCGAGAAACCAGAGCTATGCGGGTACGCAACTAACCCTCTCCAAATTCACCATGACCGCTCCCAGCACTCTCTTTGCCTGATCCCTCCTACCTAACTTAGCTAACATCGCGCCCCCACCCCCTCACAGACAGCATCAAGTCCCTCCGCCACCACCACCGCGCCGAGTCGTGGGGCACGCGCCTGCGGCACGCCTTGACGGACCGCCAGCAGCAGGAGTCGTCCATGGCCGACTCCAAGGGCTCGCTGCTCTACCCGGACGACCGCGTGTGGTACGACCAGTTCACCTCGACCGACTGGGTGCACGACAGCATCGCCGACGCCTACCGCGTCAAGGCCCTGCGCAGCCGCAAGGACTTATGGGGCCGCGTTTACGTGCTGTTCGACGGCGCCCAGGGCTGGCTGCTCAGCGCTCTCGTCGGGTTCATCGTCGCCGTGCTGGCGTATGTGGTCAACGTCAGCGAGGCCACCGTCTTTGACTTCAAGGATGGCTATTGTGCGCGGGGGTGGTTGGTCAATGAGAAGGTGGGTTGTCATATCTTGTGTTCGTTGGGGTGCTGCAGGGCTGGGAGAAACTAACTACTGGTCTGTCACAGAAATGCTGCCCTCACGGCCCCTGCACGGACTGGCGCGAATGGGGCGAGGTGTTGCAGGGGTATCCGTTTGGCGAGAGGTGGACCGAGTATGTCGTCTACATTGCGGCCGTCATCACGCTGGCCAGTCTGTCGTGCCTGCTCAGTCTCACCACCAAGACGGTCGTGCCCTCGGCGTACCGGCTGACGACCCTGGACGAGAACCTTGCCGCCGAGGCCGTTGCACCGCCGCCCGAGAATGAAGCCGAAGGCGCCGAGGCCAGCCCCCGCCGGACGCACGATAGGGAGCCCGCGCCGCCCATGATCTACTACTCGGCCGCCGGCAGCGGTGTGGCCGAGGTGCGCGTCATCCTCAGCGGCTTCGTGCTGCACGGCTTCCTGGGCCTCAAGACGCTCATCATCAAGACTCTGGGCCTGATCCTGAGCGTCGCCTCGGGTTTGAGCCTGGGCAAGGAGGGTCCCTATGTGCACATCGCCACCTGCGTCGGGAACATTGCCTGCCGTCTCTTCACCAAGTACGACCGCAACGATGCCAAGAGACGCGAGGTCCTCTCGGCTGCCGCCGCGGCGGGCGTTGCCGTGGCCTTTGGCGCTCCGCTCGGCGGGGTGCTCTTCGGCCTTGAGGAGGTGGCCTACTTCTTCCCGGCCAAGACGCTCTTCCGGACCTTCTTTTGCTGCATCACGGCCGCCTTGACGCTCAAGTTTCTGAATCCCTACGGGACGCACAAGATCGTCATGTTCCAAGTGCGGTATGTCGTGGACTGGGAGTACTTTGAGATCATCAGCTTCGTCATGGTGGGCGTCCTGGGTGGCGCCGCCGGCGCCCTGTTCATCAAGGCGTCGAGACACTGGGCCAAAACCTTCCGCCGGATCCCCGCCATCAAGGCGTATCCCCTGCTCGAAGTGGTGCTGGTTGCCCTGGTGACGGGCTTGATCGGGTACTGGAATGTCTTTACCAAGCTGCCCGTGGCGAAGCTGCTGTATAACCTGGCGGCGCCGTGCGATGACCGGGACAATAACCTCGAGGACTTGGGGCTCTGTCCGGAGAAGATTGAGGATATCCCGCCCATTCTGTTGAACTTGTTTGCGGCCTTCTTGATCAAGGGGCTGTTGACCATCGTCACTTTCGGCATTGTGAGTTGTGCTCTCCATATCTCCTGCTGTTGCTCTACTAACAGTCAGTAGAAAGTCCCAGCCGGCATTTACGTGCCGTCCATGGTCGTGGGTGGTCTTATGGGCCGACTCATCGGACACGTCGTCCAGTGGGTCGTCATGGCGACGCCGGACTGGGGCGTCTGGGGCACCTGTGGCAAGATGCCGAATGCTACCTGCATCCAGCCGGGCGTCTACGGCCTCATCGCCGCTGGCTCGACCATGTGTGGCGTCACGCGGCTTTCGGTGACGCTCGCCGTCATCCTCTTCGAGCTGACTGGCAGTCTGGACTATGTCCTCCCCTTTTCCCTGGCCATCCTCGTCGCCAAGTGGACAGCCGACGCCATCGAGCCGCCCAGCATCTACGTAAGCCCACGTCTCGTGTCCCCACTACCTTCATAAGAGCAAAAAAAAAACTAACGCCAGGATTGCTGGCCGGACCCAGGACCTCCTCACGGAAATGAACTCGTACCCCTACCTCAACAACAAGCACAAGCCCATCTTCACGTCCAACCTGGCCGACATCGTGCCGCGCGTGCGCAAGGAGCGCATCATCGACATCAGCGCCTCGCCCGTCGTGCCGGCCCCGAGCCTGCGCGCCAAGCTCGAGCTGCTGCACCGCGCCGGCGAGCTGGACGGCGGCCTGCCCATCGTCCGGGACGGCATCCTGGTCGGCCTGATTCCCGCTCCGGACCTCGAGTATGCCCTCGATAACCTCCGCGACGAAGGGTCCAGCCTGTGCCTGATGGCGCCCGTCATGACGATCGAGGATGATACGAATGAGGAGGGCGGGAGGGATCCGACGGATTTTACGCCGTTTATTGATCCGGTGAGTTTTGGTTCTGCGTTGTGTGTGTGTGTGTGTTGGACAGTGAGGTCTTTATTAAACCGGGTTGGCTAATGAGTGTGTGTTGTAGGCACCGGTTGCGCTGGATATCAAGTCGCCCATGGACTTGGTGTATGAGTGTTTTGTGAAGCTGGGGCTGAGGTATATCTGTGTGCTGAGGGATGGGCGGTATGCGGGGATGGTGAGTTTCTGCCCTTGCCGTTTCCCTGGCTCCCACTTTGACGATGTGTTCTTTGCTGACTGCTCGGTAGACGCACAAGAAGACATTTGTCAAGTATATGCGGGAGGTGGAGGCTAAGTATGGGCATACGTGAGAGGAGGAGTCCATAGTGGAGTGGAGCGGCTGGCGTGAAATTTTTTTTTGGAATGTCACAGGGGCATAGAGCTTTGCGCTGCTGCTGGTTTTCTCTTCGGGTTTCTGTTTTACTGTTCGTATGCATACCCACTGTGCTCTCGCTGAATATGGCGGGCTGGCGGGTGAGGCGTCTGGATTGGGCATGGCTGCATTTCCGTTTCTCGTTGATGCGTGTGACGGGGGGCTTGCATCGTATCCTGGGATACACAGCGTTGCGTCGAGGTTTACAGAGTCATGGCTACAGAGGTACCTTAATAAGAGATGAATTGGCTGACTGCAGATGAGTTGAACGATAGTCTGTGGTACAGAGTTGTATATCTAATAGTTGTGAATGGGTCGTCTGGCTCGATTGGCTTTCCCTGACCTTCGACTAGTGTGTTATGCCGCACAAGGGCCATGGTACTTCTGTTTTTGGGTCTATGGTGCCCATTTTAAGGCTGGGTATCGACGCAGGCACCTATGTACATATATGTACATGGGAAAAACTATCATACACGAACGCTTGGAGGACCAACCTCTCCTCTTGGTGTCATTTTTAGTTGGCAGTTCAAGACGTGCCATGCCCAGGCAAAGTATCTTACTCGGCCTTGCGACGCCCCTTCCCATGGTCATGGTCATGGCCATGGTCATGCTCTCCATTCTCGTCCTCCGGCTCCGGACTGCTCCGGGGACTCACATCACCCGAGATGAACTCGTCAAACCGGTCCGGCACGGGCGCCGCCTTGGGCACGAACCGGACGCGCACCCGCCTCACGCCCCGGACCTTGGCGCCGACCCGCGTCCGCACGGCCTCCTCCACCTCGCGCGCCTCCTCGACCGTCCACGCACTCGGCACCGCCAGCTCCAGGTCCACGAGGTAGTTCTGCCCGGACTTGACGCCCGTCACGTCGCGCAGCTCGACCTCGCGCCCCAGCGCTGCCGCCGCCAGGCCCTCGCCCTCGCCCTCGAGGCTCTTGCCGACTTGTTTCGAGACCGACTCGCGCACCTCGGCGTCGATGGACCGGTCGGCCAGCTCGTAGAGCGCCGAGAGGGTGTTGGAGAAGCCGGCGCGGATGACCAGGAGCGAGATGAACAGGCCGCCGACCGGGTCGAGCCAGGTGGCGTCCTGGAGGAGGTTGGCGCCGAGGACGGCGAGCAGGGCGACGATGCCCGTGAGGGAGTCGACGCGGTGGTGGACCGCGTTGGACGCGAGGACCGACGACTTGCGCTCGCGGGCGACTTTCATGGCTGGACGGCACACGCGAGGTTAGCTCCAATATGTTGGGGAAGGAGAGAGGGAACGACGTACTGGCATGATACAACCACTCCTTCACCGCCACCGTGCCCGCGGCAAGCCACGCAGCATGCAGACTCGGCGCACCGCCCGCCACATGCCCGTGCCCGTGCCCATGACCATGGTGGCCATGGCTATGGCTATGGCTATGCGCATGCTCCAGCAGCTGCCTCGCGGCCTCGGCGTCCAGGAAGAAGTGGGCATACAAGCTCTGGCAGCTGCTCATGCACATAAACAGGCCGCCAAACAGCAGCATGCTCGACACGCCCAGCGACCCCAGGCTCTCGACCTTGCCGAACCCCTGCGGGAAGGCGGCCGTCGGCGGGCGCAGGCTCCAGCTGACAGTGGCCAGCGTCAGCACGTCCGAGGCCAGGTCCGTCAGCGAGTGCCACGCGTCGGCGACCATGGACTGCGAGTTGAAGGCGTAGCCGCCGGCGCCCTTGGCGATGGCCATGCCCAGGTTGGAGTAGAGCCCGATGCGGGTGATGCGCACGCCGGCGTCCTTCTTGTTGCTCGAGGTTAGGTAGATGTTGTCATGGTGGTGGTGATGGTGGCCGTGGCCGTGGCCGTGGCTGTGGCCGCGTGTCTGTTGTTGTGTTGTCCCGCTGCCCATGGTAGCTGAAAGGCAGAGTAGTGGTGGTGGTGGTAATTTTAGTTTGGAAGCAGCAGTTGCTGTCGGAGAGAGCGATGACAATGACAATGGCCAATCGGGGTGTAACGAGCGTTGGAGTCGGTTTGTGAAAGCCCTCGACGGGGAAAAGGTCTGGAAGATGCGCGCGGTGTCGGGTTGTGGGTGATGTGTCCTCGAGGTGGGATGGTGGCTTAATATGGACTGCTGAAGCTGGCCGTTCCGTGCCTTTCTCGGATGGAGCTGCCACGCGGCAGGCGTCGCAAGCTGTCGCAGCGCAGGGCCGGGGCAGCGCTTGCAATTGAGCGGAGGCATGGGCCAATTCGGGGTACGAGGCGCCTGGAAACAGCTCGGGGCCAAGGGTGGCTCTCTTGTGCGCTCTTTGGTGGATTTGAGGAAAGACAAAAATCACGGCGTTGTCGGAGGTTTGGAATTCTCGACATCAGATGTACGATCGAAGCCCACAGCCTAAAACTCCCTGACGGCCCGCTGTAGGAGGCAACTAAGCACTTTGGAGTGGGCACATCTCCCGTCCTGATGGCACCATTTCCATCCCAGTGCCCACTTGCCTGCAGAAGGCTGCCAGCGGGGAGCAGGGGTCCGTCAGTCTGGAAAGTGGATAACCTAAGGTATGTTACAGTGCAATACCTCGAAACGTTATCCGAAACCCGTACGGACCGTATCTTACGGCTTTGGCCGGGGATCATCGGTCTACGGAACCTTTTGATATTCACCTTTCGTTCAAACGTCATATGTCAGAAACCCCATTGATGAACACTGACCAACGGTTGTGGGAATCCTACTTCCTACCCGGTACGGATCAGAGCTCGCATGGGCGTTGGAAAGGCTGCAGCGTCCACAGTGGCAGCGTATCCCGGGCGTGACCGAGACTCGATCTTGAAACAAAGCGACTGACGAATGACCTGTTCGGAATGTCAAAAGCCGGTGAGAAAGCTGGAAACTAATCCCGAGCCTTCCCACCCCCCGATACTAACCCGCCAAAACTCACTAGTCTGCACAGACATCAACCCATTCTACCCACCTAAACAGCTCCTCCCGGGCCATCATCTGCCGAAACCCAAGTCACCGGGCGCATAATTTGAGAGGGATCGTCCAATCTCGCTCAAGCGTCGGGCGGAACCCTCGCCTTGACCCATTCAGCGTGGTTGGGATGCTCCTGCACAAACTGGACGTGGTCTGGAAACAAGGCCAAGCCACAGGCCAGCGTTTCCCGGAGGTCCTCGCGGCAGTAGCGCATCTTCTGCTCGTGCGATGCGAATTTTGGCCTCCGCGAATCCAGGATGGTTATCGGCGGGGTATTCAGCTGCTCGGCCGTTAGCCTCTCGAAGGGGTAGTGCCGCAGCTCGCGCCGGACCCGGCGAGGGAGCGGGTCGTGGACCATGACACTTGCAGTGGGGGAAGGGAGCCAAAATAAGTCAGCTTGATAACTCGTGCAACTTCAAAATTGACTGACGGGGTTGACTGACAAGTCTGTCCCGGTCAAGTATACCACACGACGGGGGGATCCGGGATCGGATCAGGGTCCGGGCCGTGGTGGTCAATGAGGAACCAGCACGGGCGGTTGTCAAGGGCGAATTCCCGGCCGTGCAACCACCAGCGCTCCCGGAATTTGTCAAAGTCTCGCTGCCAGACGTGCTGGCAGATCCGGTTCACCATACGGTCGATCCGTGCCACAATGTCAGAGGGCGACTTGCCGCCGGGTACGAGATGCGTCTTGGTCTGTACCAGGATCGGGACAGGCCGGTCAACGTCCGAGGTATCGGCGACATTGGTGTCGGTTGAGGCGTCGTCGACTGACTTGGGAAGCTGCTCTTCCGCTTCGTTTGGGTTGGTGGCCATTAGGTCTTCAACTGCGTATCATAACGCATTCACTTGAAGGGCGTTGTTATGGAAAGATCTTGTCAGACCCTCACGACGATTGCATATCCGGTTCGAGGTTCCGAGATAGTAAATGTGCTGTTGCCGTTGATGTGTTGGTCGATCCTTTGCTTCAACGGTTGAGATCGACTAGTCAGTCGATGGGTGCAATTGTGGTACTGTACATCAATGTTGGAGTGACGGTTGAAACTCACCTTGATAAAAAGGCGGATGGATGAGGAACTTCATGAAGTTGGTGCCTAAAAGGTGAGCCCTTTCAGTGCCCCTGACGGGACATCTTCTGTGACATGGTAAAATGCCAAGCCCAGAGAGTTAATTTGATAAACACTGTGCGTCATGCATTCAAAATGGACCCACTTGGTCAAAACTGCTTTCCTGCAACAGCATGGTTCAATGTCGGATCATCCTCCACAACTGGTACCAACTGAGACAACACGCGTCAGCATAATCGCTATGCAAGTAATCCGTACATCTCCGCCACTGATTTTTGTACATTGAGCGCATTCACTACACAGCAAGCATGAAGAAACCTCTCATGCGTATCCCCTACACGGAGCTACTCCCCGCCCCCGCCACCATCCCGCATACAGCCCGCACCCTCCCCGGGGCCATCGCTGCCCTGCAAGAGTTCCTACACGCACCGCCGCCCCGGGACCTACCCCCCTCCACCGTCGTGCTCACCGGCGCGGGCCTGTCGGTAGCGAGCGGCCTGGCCGACTACCGCGGCGCCAACGGCACCTACCGCGTCAACAAGACCTACCGCCCCATCTACTACCACGAGTTCCTCGCCAACCACGAGGCCCGCAAGCGCTACTGGGCGCGCAGCTTTCTAGGGTGGACGACGCTGCGCAAGGCGCAGCCCAACGCGGGCCACCACGCGGTGCGCGACCTGGGCAGGCTGGGGTTCGTGTCGGGCGTCATCACGCAGAACGTCGACTCCTTCCACCCCAGGGCGCACCCCGAGATCCCCACGCTGGAGCTGCACGGCTACCTGCGGTCGACCGTGTGCACCTCGTGCCGGAGTGAGTTCCCGCGCGACGTGTTTCAGGCGGAACTGGCGAGACTGAATCCCGTGTGGGATGTGTTTCTGCACGAGGCTATCGCGACCGGCGCGCTGGACACGGAGGACCCGCACGAGAAGCGCGCGCGGGGGATTAGGGTGAACCCCGACGGCGACGTGGACGTGCCCAATGCGCCCTATACCACGTTTCGGTATCCGGCGTGTCCAAAGTGTCTGACCAGTCCGCCGCCGCTGGCGGACGGGACAAGGGGAACGGTTGAGGTGGATGGCGACGGGGCGTGGCATCCGACGAGCAATGCCGGGATCTTGAAGCCAGCGGTTATCATGTTTGGGGAGAGTATCGCAAATGAGGTCAAACAAACTGCCGAAGATGCGATTGATGGCGCGGGAAGGCTGCTCGTGCTCGCCACTTCCATGGCGACGTATTCGGCGTGGAGGCTAGCAAAGCGCGCCAAGGATAGGGGGATGCCGATTGGCATTGTGAACATTGGCGGGGTCAGAGGCGAGGAGGTCTTCTTCGCAGACCTGGAGACCGGTCAACCGGGCTCTCAGGGAGTGAGAGTCGAGATGTCCACTGACAGCGTGCTGCCGGCGCTTGTCGAAGAGCTGCGGCGGCCTGGATTGTGGACCTTGCCTTCGTCGCCCGAGGCTGGCTCAGTCCAGGAGAATGAGGCCGCCGTGTTCAAGAACATGCTGCAATAGACCGGATTATGAGGAAGGTCGCAGTTTCCAACGGCCATCCGCTAGCTGGCTGAGAAACGGATCAACATCAGGGACGCGTCGCGATGCCGGGCTTCCGTTTCCCTATACGAAAGCGGCGCGACACTTTGCTCCGTCCAGGGAAGCGATCGAAGTTTGAGGAACTCTTCAGTACCTTATTCTCTGTCTCTGGCTGAGGAGGGCAGTTGCTCAAACGTGGCCGAGGTATGGCTGTTCCTCGTCTCGGTGATGCGGCTTAGGCACTGAAGATGTCTGGAAGCTGGGCCCATGAGGTTGAATGTCAGCGCAGAACTCAAGAAAGCACATGCAGACGATCCAAGTAAAGAAGTAGACAGTCAGAAGTTAGAACTAAGTCAACACCGTTGTTTTCAGATAGGGATAACTGTTATTGAGATGTCTCGGTCATCATTGTCGTGGGCGAGGCAACTGGGAACCAAGATGCCATGAGTCAAAGTAAAATAATGTCACGTACCGTAGACCGCACAGGCAATGGACGAAGCCAACAGTGCCGACAAAAGTCGGGACATCGCGGCGGGTGAGTCGGCTATCGACGGGTATAACGGCTTCAGTTGACTGACGCCGAGCGATGCCTTAATTGTCGGCCACGGAACCTACATGTTCAAACAGGCGCCTTTAGAAGAAGCCTTTACTGGCGAGTTCACTCTGTAGTGCTGCTCTTGTCGGCTGTGCCGTAGGCACGACATCGGCCTCGGAGCTCGGGGCTGGCGTTGGTTCGGGCTGCTTCTTCCGCTGCTTGGCGGGTGACTCGCGGTCGATCTCTTTTAGAACTGTCGCGTCTTGTCAGTACATCATGGTGGGAAACGGGCGGCTCGAGTTTGCTGACCTGCCTCCCACTCCAACTCCTTCTCCTCGTCCCCAGTGCCCAGAACCTTTTCCAGATCGACCTTCTCGCCCCTCTGCAATTTCTCAACTACCTCCCGGAGCAGCCCTATCCTCACGTCCGACTGGCGCACGAAGGTTGCAAAATCTTTCCTCAGCGCGATCATCTGGATGGACATGGACCCGATCAGCAGGAAGATGAAGATGAAGAAGGTCGCAGGATTCCATCCCTTGGAGGGCTTTATCTTCTTTCCAGGAGTGCTTGATGATTGGGATCGCAGTGGCTTCGGCACAAGAGACTTCCAGAAGGAGGGCTCGGCGACGGTGCTGACAGCGCGCGTATGGAGTGTCGATGGTAAGTTTTTCTCCAACAGGAGTGCTTGGCGTAGTGCCGGCATCCGAAGCGTCCGTTGGAACGCAACGCGGTTCATGTTTGTTCAGCCTTCGTCTCAAGCAAGGTTGGCTCAAATTTGAGGTTACTGTTGTGAATGCCGGGGCCCAGGCTCGCACATTTGCGGAGCGGATTGTCGAGGCTTCGGTTGTCGGTTGTTGAGAGTTGAGACGAAAAACGAAAAAGTTGTCCGGGCAGGCAGGCTGGAAAGTGGATCCAACAGGACAATCCGACGCTGTTGCCGTGCCAACTGAGCTGAGCTTTTCTGACGCCGCATTTGCCCGTTGACTGACCCCTGTTTGGGGGATTCGCCCAACTGAGGTTACGCACTCCCGACCGCTGTCTCACGCGACGCGCGCCGCAATTCGAGATTCCAACCCTCAATTCCTGTTCCGTCGCATCTTTGGGACTTCAGCGTTATTGCCTTTTCAGCTTCCATACGAATCCTCCGCGTTATCGCTGCCTTTTGGATACCTACTATCCTCGACACGGCCATGATATGACCTTGAATCAGCGCATTACGCACCTTCTTCATGGATACATTACCCGCCCAGGCTGACGCCGCGCGCAGCGCCGTCTCGTCGGTCGCGACATGCACCCCCGCTACATCAGCGTTGCTCAAGAGCCTGCTGCTCCCCAGGGACGACGCCCCCATCGTCGACGAGGGCAACACCCGGGCTGCCACCAAGACGGCAAACTCGGCCCGGTCAAGAGCGAGCACCCTCGCCAGAGCACCATCCAAGCGCGCCAAACCAGTGACTCCCACCACCGAAAGCGGCCTTTCAATACGAGAGAAAGCGGCACTTGCAACCCACGTCGTCAATTCCACCCTCAAGGCCCTGGGAGAGGCCGCAAAGCCCTCTCAGCCTCCCGCCCCGCGAACCTCTCAAGAGGACGACCTGGTCAAGACGGCAACGAGGAACGCGCTGCGGCGCTCAAGCTCGGCGCCCATGACTCCCCTGCAGCCCCGCTGCCTCAACCGACAGTCCACCTCGCCCGTCACCACCAGACACGCTCGATCGCCCTCGAAGTCGTCCAAGAACAACACAAACCTTCTGGCCACTGTCGAATGTGCCCGCGTAGCCCTGGCTGCGCTGCGCCAGTTGCCAGCCACGGGCAAAATCACCCTACCAGACCTACAACTCGAGTCGGGCATGTCAGCCTTGATTGCGAAGCTGATCAGTCTGAATCTCCATGAGCAGGCCATCAAGGAGCTGAGGATCCTAAAAAAGAGATTAGAAGGCTCCGAGACCAAGAAGACAGCCCAAGCGACCAATCCTGAACCCAAGAATGCCGCCCAACTCTTCTCAGAGCTGCTCGATTTTGGCGCCATCAAAACATCGGGGCAGCGGCTTTTGCTTGTCATCACGACCCAGATCCAGATTCTGCGGGTTCTGGCAACGTCAAAGAAACCATCAGCGATCGAGGCGGCACTCCCCCATTTTCGGACTGACCAAAATTCGTCACCAATCAGCTTGCTTCTATCGGCGGCGAGGGAAAATGGTGCGGACGCCGGCAAGATTGCTCGACAGATGGAAACAGCAGCCCAATGCCTTCTCCTGCTCGCGCCCAATGTGTCCAGTAAAGACGACGGTTTGGCACAGGAGTCCAGACTCAGCATCTCCCCAGCATCCGCCCTCGAATTACAAGCTCTAGCGTTCGAGACCCGACTGCATTGGTGGAAGCTAGCCAAGCACCAAGGAGATGTAGAGAAGGATATCATGTATCCTCTGTCCAGGTGTCTGAGCGCTTATATTCGACGCACCTCTGAGAGCTCCAAATCCAGCTACGCCGTCTGCTCCGAAGTCTTCACCCGGATACACCAGCAGCTTCAGAACCACGGCTTCCAGCCGGCAAAAGGATCCAGGCTCCCTCTCGTCGGGATTTGCCAGACCTTGGCAGCTCTCGCACGCGACGCCCAGCAAATACCAGATGCCATAATGTGGGCCACAAAGCTCCGAGAGGCGATCGACCCCAAGAACGAATCCATCGCCAAGTCTTGCTCTCTTGCGGCCCAGTTGCTCTCTCTTCACCTCAGATATCCCGCCAAGTACCTGACCGATGATCGCCTTCTCAGTGAAGTGGTTGCCGGCATTCAGGGCCCTCTGCGTGGAGATACTGCTGAGCTCGATGAGCTGCTGATCAACGTTTGCGCGGTCCGGAAAGCGGCCATGCAATTTCTCCTCGCCTCCGCCAAGGGGGCTGATAACGCCTCGCGGCTCTCGCCCTCTGTCAGAGACCTTGTCGAGACCTTCATCCTTCAATGCCCTCGTTTCTGCCTTAGATGGCTCGGCAAGCCTCCAGGGCCCAAGGGCAGCACCAAAGACTTCCTCCGATACGATCAGCGGCGACAGCTCATGTCACAATACCTTCCGCATATCCTCGACTCGGCCTTCATGACCATCAAGACCGGTTTGGACCAGTCTCGGCTCCCTTGGAATCTCATAGACGCCATCCTCGGCGATTGCAGCACCCTCTTGGAGTACACGGGGCATACGTACATATCCGACGCCTCGGTGTCTTACCATGTCAAGATCTCGCATTTCTACTATCTGCAGTACAGCTGCCTCCACCAGCAATCAACCGACCCAAAAGACCCCGCCCCTCTCCGGGCGCTCCGGCGCTCTGTCGAGTGCGTGAAGCACCGGACGAGCGCAGAAAAGGAAAAGGCTCAGCTCATCTTGAAGCTGGAACGCATGGCGGAAATCTGCAGAACGCTGGGCAGAGGGGAGGAGGCTCTCGGTGCTCTTCAGTCCGTCAGGACCAGTCTGCTGGAAGACGGCGTCCTAGCGGCAGTCGCCAAAAGCCTCGACACCGAATCCCCCGTCGTCGTATGGGTCCAGAACGACAAGGCCGCGAACCTCTCACGAACCCTTTTGGCCATCTCGAAGATGGAGCACGTATGGATAGACTGGACCGTTGATCTCGACGAGGGCGAACGCGCTGCGGCATTGGAGCACCAGTTGCGCTTCAATTTGTTGAGGCAATGCTCAAACGAGGCTGCCATCACGTTGGAGCACGCCGTCGTCGACACCTTGCTTCGCATCTACATCCCTACCCGCTATCCAGTCCGGAGACTGAGGGTCCTTCTCGCCCTTCTCTGCGCGGCACTTGGAGATCTGGGCAGGGCACCTGAGCTCCTCTCGGTTACTAAGGACGCCGCTCAACTTGAGGGCAATGGTGGTCTCGGGGAGGACTCGGGCTTGGCTGGCTTCGTACCGCACATGAAAGCGCTCTTCCAATCATTAGCCGCGGCCGTTGATGCCTACCGCGACATTGGCGCCCTCGATCGATCTATTTCCACCTGGCGGTCAATCCTCACGGCATGCCAGGACAGTGGAGCTCTGGAGAAAGCAGTTGATGACATACCGGGCCTTCTCGAGCACCTGCAGTCGGTTGCTGACTTCCTCCGCATGAAGGGCCGCGACACAATGCTCGCCACCGTTCTGGAGCTGATCACGGACATCCCACAGGTTGCGGACGGCCCAAAGTCAGAAGACATGGTCCACCACAGCTCTTGGCTCGCTCTCCAATACACCAACCTGGGCAAATCGTCAAAGGCCGAGGAGATGTTCCTGAAGACGAAGGAGCACATCGGAGATCAAATGCGCAGCGAAGCAATAGTTCACTTCCACCTCGTCTTCGCCGATCATTGTCTTGCCCTCGGCAGTTTCAGGCAAGCTGGCGATCACCTTTCCCAAGCAGAACTCGTTTTCCATGCCTTGGACGCGCCTGAGAAGCACGCCCGGGCTGAGAGGAGGCGGCTCGTCGCATACGCATATTACCTCCACTCAATCATGGCCATCGAGCGTGGTGACTCGCACCACGCTCTCGTGTACTCGAGAGATAGCGTCCGCATCCTGTTCCAGGACTGGACCAAGTTGGAGGCTCAAATTGCGCCAAAGACCACCGTCGAACAAAGCCAGCTCGACGGCCAGACCCTGGACATGTCAGCAATCGAGCCCAAGGGAGAAGGCCACCAACAGACTGCTGGCCCGCAATTCTGGCGGATTTTCCACTGCCTCTACCGCCACGTCCTCCGGCTCTCGTCGCTCTACGCTCACCTGGGCATGTTGCAGGAGACCATGTACTACGCAGAACAAGCACTGAAAATGGCCAGCACAGTCGATTCGGACTTCTACAGCGCAGAGTGTGCCGCATGGATTGGGTCCATCTGCTGGAGAGCCGCCAACATCGCCAAGTCGCACGAGATGCTCCAACAAGCCACGGTCTTGCTTCCTGACGATGACCACTCCTACGCCTTGGCAACACTCGCCTGCCATATCAGCTCCATTCACCTTTCCCAGAACAATATCGAGGGGGCGCAGCTTCTACTAGAAAAGGCTGAGACCGTCGCACAAGCCCTTGCAGTCAGTCCCGCCGTCGCCGACCGACCAGCTCAGACCTCCAACATCGAGAACAAGCTGGAAAAACTCAGTATCACCCAGAAGCCTACGAGGGGCGGCCGCAAGGTTGCAGCAACCAAGGCACCGGCAAAGAAGGCGGTCAGAGGCGCAGCCAAGACAACATCCCTTGCCGCCGACGCCGCCGCTGTCACAACCGTCGTCAATATTGAAGACGCCCAGTTGGCCAAGTTGCGGGCGACAATTTTTGTGCGGAAGGCCGAGGCTATGCTACGGCAAAAGGACTGGTCCAAGGCCCAGGCGATCCTCGCGGAAGCCACGGCTGAGAAGGCATCCGGCCTCCTGCCCGCAAGACAGGTGGCCATGGCATTGTGCCTGGTGGGTCGGAGCATGGAGCAGATGGCTCAAGATCCTGTCTTCTCTGTTATCCACGACTCGACCATCTCTTTCCCCGCGCTCTCTGGTTCAGATAAGACGGCCCCGGTCCGAGCGAAGGTTTCGTCGCCTAAGAAACCCCGAAGCCCAACTGCGGCCGAGGGCCAAGGGCGGCTCTACGTCGACAACCTGCGTGAGGCCCATGACTATCTCCTCGAGGCTCAGTCAATGGCCGCTGTGAGTGGCGATGCCAGCCTGATCCACAGGATATCGGTCTTGCTCCAGAACGTCGGCCTGATCCTCACCGCCACCCAGACCAAGTCAAAGGCAGCGATTCACTCTGCCCAGACGGCGTACTCGGTCGAGCTGGCTCGAAACCTCACCTGGCGCAGGGAGCGGAAAGCGGTGATTCAAGAAAAGAACGCGACCAAGAACGACAGGCTGGATTGGCCACCGGCGCTCCAATCCGCGGCGACCAGGCGCTCGAGCTTAGGGTTCACACTCGACCTGCACAAGGTACAGCGCGACTACATCGACATGGCGCCCAAGTCCTGGAATATCGTGTCCGTCTCACTCAGCGAAGGCAACCACGACCTATGCATTACCAAGTTTCAAGCCGGGCAGAGTCCCTTTGTCATCCGGCTGCCCCTCGAGCGGGCGAGTTCGCGCGATGCCGACAGCGACGTGTTTGACTTTCAGCAGGGCCGCTCCGAGCTGCTGGAGATTGTCAAGCTGATCAACCAGACGAGCCACGACTCGAGGAACATGACGGTCAAGGGGGCCAAGAGCGAGTGGTGGGCCGAGCGCGAGGCTTTGGATGAGCGGCTGAAGGAGCTTCTAGGGAACATTGAGCACATCTGGCTGGGTGGGTTCCGGGGCATCTTCTCGCAGCACTTCCGCCGCCCGGAGCTGCTGGCGAGATTCCAGAGGGACTTTTTGGCGGTCTTGGATAAGCACCTCCCTTCGCGGCGGCAGGTGCGCGGAAAGAAAATCAAGACGGCGCAGGGTGTCCGCGGCACGCTGGACATGAACGTCCTAGAGCTGTTCATCGGTCTCGGCGACGCCACCCAGCCGAACTGCGACTTTGACGACGAGCTGACCGACCTCCTCTACTTTGTCGTCGACATCCTGCAGTTCCATGGCGAGTGGAACGCCTACGACGAGATCGACTTTGACTCGATGGTGGTCGAAATCATGGACGCCCTCACCGCCTACCATTCGGCCGCCAATGCTGCCGACGAGTCCGCCCCCGCCATCCACACCATCTTGGTTCTCGACAAAGCCCTCCACCTCTTCCCCTGGGAGTCCCTCCCGTGCATGCAGGGCCTCCCGGTGTCGCGCGTCCCCTCGCTGGCTTGCCTCCGCCGCCTGCTCCTCGACCGCCACCAGCCCGAACAATCACAACCTGCCGGCACCTCCCCGTACTCTCCTCTTGCCGCCCCCGAAGGCCACCACACCTCCCCCACCTCAGGAACCTACATCCTCAACCCATCCTCGGACCTGCAATCCACCCAATCCCTCTTCTCCCCCGCCTTCTCGACGCACCTGCGCCAGGGCTGGAAGGGCATCACGGCCCGGCCCCCCTCGGAAGACGAGTTCGTCTCCGCGCTGACCGGGTCCGACATCCTGCTGTACTTTGGCCACGGCTCCGGGGCGCAGTACATACGCGGCAGGACGGTGCGGAGGCTGCTGGAGCCAACGGGCTGCCGGGCGACGGTGCTGCTGATGGGGTGCAGCAGCGCGGCGCTGGCGGACAATGGCGAGTTTGAGCCTGCCGGGCCCGTGTGGAACTACATGATGGCGGGTTGTCCGGCCGTGGTGGGCACGCTGTGGGACGTGACGGATCGGGATTTGGATCGGTTTGCAGCGGGGGTGGTGGAGGAGTGGGGGTTGGTTGAGAGGGGGTGTGTTACGGGGAGGGAGGAGGGTAGAGAGAATGGGAGGGGGAAGGGTGGGTGTGGTGGGAGATCTGGGGATGTGGAGGGGAGTATGGTTGGGAAGGGTTATGGTGATGCGAGCCTTGTGCAGGCTGTGGCGAGGAGTCGGGGGAGGTGTAAGATGAGATATGTCACGGCTGCGGCGGCGGTGGTGTATGGGATTCCTGTGTATGTGGAGAGGTAAAGGGTGAAGAGAGTTTTGTTTGGGCTGGAGTTTGTTGAGTACCTATGTTGGAAACGGTGTTTGTGTGGACCGGGCTGTCTTTGGTTGTGTAAGCATTGAACGGGGTTGGATTGAATTCGTATAGACGTGATGAGCATAACGCAGCCTTTCATTGACCGTTAAGACTCTAATTAGCATTGCTGGACTATAACTGGATGGGACCGATATGACCAAGTTTCTGGTTTACCCGTGGACCCCATGTCGGATATTGACGACTTGTTTTCATTGACCCCCAGCTGTTGCTTCCTCGCACACTCGTCGATTACGGCTTCCAGCTCTTCTTACGAGCCACACTAACTTGAATGGTGAACACCACCGCGGTGTCTAGTTACACTGCAGTGATCCCGTGCTTCCCAAAGTGCACGCAAATCAGACTTCAGGGCTCTGGCCTCCTCGAATCCGGCGGCTACCACAAATGCCTAAAGCACTTCATGAACTCCTCGTAATTAGAGCATGGTATGGCCCCCTCCAGATGTTTGCTACAAGCATGAGAACGGGTTTCAGATAATTAATTCAGGGGCTGTGAAAACCTCAGCTTAGGGGTTAGGACTTGTCACCAACGCAACTCAAAGCGGGCGCCAAAAGATTTTTTTTGAAAAGGAAACTAAGAAGCGAGTGGAAGGGCGACCTTTCTCTGAGTCTCCATCTGAGTCCATCCTGATCCCTCCCCCCTTCCTTCCCTGGAGAAAAGGAGACTAGCAAAAACAGCCACGGCCTAGCCAGTAATGGTGACGGACAGACCGCCGCACGTCACCGCCGTCCACAGGAACCAGTTGTTGTGCCAGCTCTGCCAGTCCTGGGCAGCCTGCGTTGCGCAGCCACACTGGCCCATGTCGCCGCTGACGCACATGCGTCCGATTGCGGCCTGGTGGCAGCCGCCGCCGCGCGAGCACAGGTCGGCAACCCGGCCGGCGGGATCCATGGGGTCATCCCACCGCCCGGCGTCATTGTTGTGGTGGCAGCTGCAAGCCAGCGTCGCAAGGGCTGATGGGCCCGCGGCCGTGACGTTGCTACCGTCGCCGGGGGAAGCCGGGAGCGCCACCGTGAGGGCTGACAGGAGGGTGGTGGCGAGGGTGAGCTTGATCATGGCTGTCATGGTGGGCTGTCTGCTGTGCGGGTGTTAGTCAAGCTGACAGGGGCTAGTCGGGGTACGGTAGGGTTGAGCGTGGTGGGTGAGGAATGAAGAGGGGTGTTCCGTACTAGCTGGGTGCTTTCTTCTGGCTGAAATGTGGTGAGCAACTCGGGTTCTGTGGAGGCTGTTGACTGGAGGGGAGAAGTGAAGAGCTTGAGGGGACCAAGCACACGGACTTTATACATGAATGTAGTGGATATGGAGTACGGTAAGTGGTCGACGGGCCGGATATGCCCAGCCTCTACACCAACCTCTTCTGTATTGTGCCCCCAAGGCACCATGCCCTTGCCGTGATAAACGGGCCCAACACTGTTAGTGACAGCGGCCGACGTACTCCATACCTCCATCTTGGAATATTTGCCGTCCTGTTGTGGTAACAGTAGCACCCAACCAGTCCCTGGCCCAACGAACTCATCTCAGTCTTTCTAGCCAATGCTCTGAACACATGCACTCTGAACTCGATCTCGGTGGCAAAAATAGGTGCAGAACGGACAGCCGCCCTCCAGCGAGCGTCGGGCGTTATCCTTGGCAGGCGAGTGTTGCCAAGGCGTAGGAGTGGTCATCAGGAGACATCGCCGTGGACGATGGCTTCTTGCAGCATCTCGTGCGACTTGGCGATGTTGGCGGCTCTCCAACCGTTGGAATTCCTCGCGAGATCTCGACACCCAGCGCTATGCAATTTGATTTTCCTCAGACCGACGGCAACCAGAATCCCGTTGATTTTATCATCATTCATTATTCCTACACCGCTATGCCCTGGGGGCGTGCCGGACCTTCAACTATTTACTATACAGGAAAACCGCACCCTTGCAGGCCGGATGAAAAAACCCATATCGAAAATCAAGGAAACGATCAGTGACTGAGCCTGCAAATACAAAAAGAGAAGGCCTCCTGGCCTTCGAAGGAGGGGGCATCAGACCGCAAGCTCCAGCTCCAGCTCCAGCCTCCTGGCCAGATTGTACATCGGCAGCCTCCCGGAGTCCAACAGCCAGCCTAGGATCCTCCGTGTTAGCCGTGCAGCTGTG
>MU863624.1:2032657-2140164 GCA_033575675.1 Parathielavia hyrcaniae
TAACCTCCAAGTCGGTCTGCTAACAATTAAGACAAGAGGCAAGAGGTATTGGGTAGTTTTGTGCAAAGGAAAGCTCAAGGGGATTGTGCGAGTCCACGGCAGAAGCGGACGAATTGTATGTATTTAGCGTGCCAAGGCCCTTTAGGCTCTGTGCCTCCGGGCGAAATAAACTCCATCCATCCATCCAATGAAAGTGAAATACTACTTCCTGATTCACGTTCACGGCCTCCCCACGACATCTTCTTGTCTCCGTTGTTGTTCAAAGGAGGCGGTTTTTTGTCCTCAGAGCGACCAGTTCTGGACCCTTTTGAGCGGACAGGGAAGATTTATATGCAAAATGCCGACCAGCCAGTTCTATTTTGAGGAATACACAATACACCAGCTCCACCTCGCTCACCTAAAGCATCGACTCGTTCGGCCCGAACCGCATGTTCGGGTGATTCTGGTTATGGAAGCAATGAATTGCCTTCATTCGACAGTTTCGACTTCAAATTCCCTTTTGCCCAGGGCTTTCAACTGTTCCTGGACCTGGACAGCGGGCTGGGCGCAACAGCAGCGGACTCTGAAACCTTGTCTCAAGCACTGCCAAACGAGTATGACCCTTTGAAGCTCGGCAATTGAGAACCCTCGATCGACCATAAAGTTGAGGGTCGGTGGCTCAGTGGCAATGTTGAGAATGAAAGTCACGAGCCTTCCATGATGGACATGGTTGACATCGAGTTCGGCCCCATGCAACAAATCGAAACATGCACGACGACTGCACCCCCAGTTCCTGAGTCGACATTGTGCGTGTGTGGCAGCGATGAGATGCGCAAGTTTTGTCCACAGCCAGCCTTGCCAGAAAGGACGAGCGATGCATGGTGCGCTGGGGCAGCGGGGGGCCTCCGGGCCTGGACCCCTGATGGCTGAGGCTGAAGAGGGCCAAGCTCGCACGACACGATTGTGTAACTATACCCTTAGAATTGTTTCACACGTGTGAACGTAGAACTGGATTCACGACCACAATCATGGATTATAACCTAAGTAAGGTAGGTAACCTAAGGTACCTATGGACACGGCACCACGATTCAAACTCGGTGCTTTGCTGAAGGATCACAACTGGAGCAGCGGTCGCCACGAGTGTGAGTCTGCACATGTGCAAATTTTCACACGTGAGCACTTGCACATGCATTATTTGAGTGAACATAGATCTCACACAAACACAGTTTCCTATGTTTATCTCATGCCCCTTAAACCTTGCCCGAATCCGGTCCCCGACTCAGCTAGTAGGTAAGGTAATAATTATTATTCCTACACCGCTATGCCCTGGGGGCGTGCCGGACCTTCAACTATTTACTATACAGGAAAACCGCACCCTTGCAGGCCGGATGAAAAACCCATATCGAAAAAATCAAGGAAACGATCAGTGACTGAGCCTGCAAATACAAAAAGAGAAGGCCTCCTGGCCTTCGAAGGAGGGGGCATCAGACCGCAAGCTCCAGCTCCAGCTCCAGCCTCCTGGCCAGATTGTACATCGGCAGCCTCCCTGAGTCCATCAGCCAGCCTAGGATCCTCCGTGTTAGCCGTGCAGCTGTGGGACTGATTCCCTGTAGAACAGAGTAAAAGTCCCTTCGCGTTCGAACATCAGCTCTCTCCCAACTTCGAGCCAACGGTGGCGCCAGACACCACATCACCAGGTGTTCGACAGTCTCTTGCCCTTCCCCACACTCGCAGCTGGGCGTCAAGACCTCTGGAACGCCCCGTTTGAAGAGGAAGTCCCGAAGGCCTATCGCCCCAGTTCGGATCTGGACCAGCAGCGAGCTTTTCGCCTTGCTTAAGCCCTCGTGCCTCTTTAGGGTTTTGTCTTTGAACAGGGTCTCCTGCTGGTAATCGAAGTCATCGGCTGGCCTTGTGACTGCTCGGCCATCCCGTTCCTTTAGCCACCTCTCCTCCCAAGCCTCCTGCACTACCCTGTCTGTGTCGGCTGTTCCACCTGTCCAATCTGCGATTGTGATGGCGGCTGTTTCCACTGCTGTAGGCTTCTGCGGTCCGAAGGCTCGTGGTCGACCCCTGCCGTTCTTCCTCGAGTTGAGTCTCCGGTAGATATCGTTGCTGGCCCTGTGGATGATGCTCCCTGCAGTCTTGTTCGCGCCTTGGCCGTCAGCTAACGAGGGCATTCGCAGCCGAGCCTCAAAGTCAGCTAGTCGCTTGTTGAAGTACAGGTCCAGCGGTGGCACCCATGTCTCTGTTTCAAGGTTTCGAATAGGAGTGGACTTGAAGGCCCCTGCTACTATCCGTAGGCTCTTGTTCTGGGCTAGGTAAGGTAATAAGGATCAAGGACCTTGGATATTCCCCGAGCTACCTAGGTACGTTGATTATCTTTTTTTTATATAGCAGGTGAAGATTGAGTCTTTGAGATGGAACATAGTCCCATTTGTGTAATCACAGCTTTTGACATCAGCACTTGTGTGATGGCCATGCTGCTAGGGTCAAGTCATGCTGCCTACATGTGCTTGAGCATGATACATATATTTGACGATGAATTGCTGCTCGTCTGGGCCTATTTTATAAGCCCTTTTACCCCTGTTGACCAAGACTGAGCCAGCTGTAACACCACAGACTTTGTTGTTATCATTACCTATTTTGTTGAGAACACGCTCACTCGCCACGTTCTCACCTCGACCATCGTCACTGGACCAAATACCGGGAACACTCAGCTGCCATGCCGCCCTCCACGAAGAAGAAGTCTTGCCGCAAACCTCCAGGCAAGAAACCAAAGCGAGAGCTGTACGTGCACTGCCTGAAGTCCATCCGTGATCAATCTCAAGACAAAGAACAAGACATACTCAAGCCATCATTCAGGGATGAACCTCAGCCCAGCAAGAAATCGGTCGACTTGCTGAGCACTAAAGCATGCGAGCCCAGCGAGCTACGCGACTCCATCGACGACCTGGCAGATACGCTTGATGGCATCGCCGTTGAGCAGCGAGTTGCAGATGCCTCGCCAGACTATTGGCTGCTTGGAGTTGGTAGTCAATTCTACAACAGGGGTGGGTATGCTCGAAAAAAACACAGCGGTCAACAGGGACATATGGGAGGCGTTGGGTGCTAAGGTCGGGGATTATGCCATGGGGGGCTGCCGGCTGCGAGATTTCATTCTGGGCAGTGCCGCGGAGGTCCAATGCCGTGGCGGACCGGGCTGCGAAGGCGGCGGCGGGGAAGACTAAGCCAGAGCACTGAGAGCAGTCGGGTACTATATACTTCCTTCCATCCGTTGTGTTTCGGTTCCGACAGCATCTTGAATCTTGATTATTGCGTTCTCCTTGAGTCCTTGCTGAAGTTGTTGTTGCAGGGAGACCGATATAATCTACATCATGGCCCGCAGCGAGGAGGGGGAAAACCATTGGAAGCTTGTTCACTTGAGTTCGCCCTGCATATTTAGGTTATTCTTAAAATTTCCACGGCCTCATCGTCGGTAGGGGAGAAGTGCTCCACTTCCACGTAATCCTCGTCGAGCGCAGCCTCAACTGAACAGCCCCACCCAACTCGGGACGCGAAGATGCGCGGGCACTGCCGCCTTGGCGGCATGAAACAAGCATCCCTGTTTCGTACCTGGTCTCCTTTCCGCCGATGTCGGGGAATCATTCAGAGTAGCCACGCAAGCTGCCATTGAATGTTGTTCGCATCTGCAATGATTATCGGCCATGGACGTGAATTCCATGGGTATTTTAGACGGCCTCACATCGTTCCCTATTCTAGCAGCCGAACACCGCCTGAACCCAACAGTGTCTCTGATTGGGAATGATGCTTCGCGGATAGGAGTTAATTAGGTACTTGCACTGCAGCCCTGGCCATTGTGCGGCAACCCAATGACCCAATTCTTCGGCTTGTTCGATGTGTCTTTTTCCTCGACAAAAAAAAGAGCACCCGATTCTCCTCTCCCACCGGACTGGACCCACCCATTCGACCGACGGAAATGGCATAGAAACCATGAGGATGCGTACTCTCGATAGCGTTTGCCAGAGGGTAAAATCAAAAGGAGGTTTTTCTCGGTGGAAATGGAATGCTGCGAAACGCGCGTCAAGCGTCATCGCGGAGTTCCGTCCCACCGCGACCCATTGCCGAATCGCGACGGTGCTCAGCCACGGGAACGGTTGATGACGATACCGTGGAGTCGTGGACAGCCTCCGGGATGTGAGGTGGGCTAATGGACGACGGCAATTGAGGTAACCCCTGATGATTTTCCGCCATGATCTACTGTGGTACTGACAAGAAAATCAATAAAACTGACCTCGAGACCTCGACCGCCAGACATATTGTGTTTCGCAACTCAACCACTTGCTTTCGCTCGTTTCATACAGTTTCACTCGTTTATCGTTAGAACTCTGGCTTTTTTTTGCGCCATGCCTTCCTGGCTCAAATACACGGCCAGAGCGCTGTCTCTGAGCGATGTGTGCACCGTCTCCAACGTGCAGTCCGCGCTGCCCTCCAACGGCACCCTGCTGGGCCTCAACCTCATTCCGTCCTCGGTCATGGCCACCGTCGCCAATGTCTCTGCTGGCGGCGGCATGGGCATGATAAAGAGAGCCGCTTCCCAGTACTGCGACGTCACCGTCACTTACACCCACACCGGCCAGGGCGACGAGGTCAACCTCAAGTTCGCCTTCTCGAGCCCCTCGGACTTTCGGAACCGTTTCTACGTCGGCGGTGGAGGTGGTTTCTCGCTCTCGTCCTCTGCCACCGGAGGCCTCGACTATGGCGCTGCCGGCGGAGCTACCGATGCCGGGTACGATGCCTTCGCCAACTCGTACGACGCCGTCGTCCTGTACGGCAACGGCTCCATCAACTGGTATGCCACTCACATGTTCGGCTACCAGGCTCTGGGTGAAATGGTATCTGCGATGATATGAACTTTGTTGAAACATGAAGACGTGGCTGACCTCGTTAATTAGACCAAAATCGGCAAGTACATCACCAAGGGCTTCTACGGCCTCTCCAACGACACAAAGGTCTACACCTACTTCGAGGGCTGCTCCGACGGTGGCCGCGAGGGCATGAGCCAGGTCCAGCGCTGGGGTGAAGAGTACGACGGCGTCATCGCCGGCGCCCCGGCCTTCCGCTTCTCGCAGCAGCAAGTTCTTCACGTCTACTCGGCCGCGGTCGAACGGACCCTCGGCTACCTCCCGCCGCCCTGCGAGCTCAAGAAGATCGTCAACGCCACTATCGAGGGCTGCGACAAGCTCGACGGACGGGAAGACGGCGTCATCTCCCGAACCGACCTTTGCAAGCTCAACTTTGAGCTAAGCTCCATCGTAGGGCAGTCCTACGACTGCGCCGAGCAGAACAGCACCTCCCTCGGCTTTGGCTTCCAGCGGAGGAGCAAGCGCCAGCAGACGTCAGGCAGCCAGACCAGCTACGTGCCGGCGCAGAGCGGCAAGGTAACCAAGGAGGGCGTCGCCGTGGCCCAGGCCATCTACGACGGGTTGCACAACAGCGCGGGCGAGCAGGCCTACCTCTCGTGGCAGATCGGGTCCGAGCTGTCGGACGCGAACCCGACGTACAACTCGGACACGGGCGCCTGGGAGCTCAACATCCCGTCGACGGGCGGCGGGTACGTCACGCGCTTCATCCAGCTGCTCGACCTGGACAACCTGTCGAACCTGGACGGCGTCACGTACGACACCCTCGTGGACTGGATGGAGACGGGCATGTACCGCTACCTGGACAGCCTGCAGACGACGCTCCCCGACCTCACGACCTTCCGGGCTGCGGGCGGCAAGCTGCTGCATTACCACGGCGAGTCGGACCCCAGCATCCCCGCCGCCAGCTCCGTGCACTACTGGCAGTCGGTGCGCAGCATCATGTACCCGGACCTCTCGGACGACGACGACGAGGCCCAAAAGCAGATGGCCGAGTGGTACCAGTTCTACCTCGTGCCCGGCGCGGGCCACTGCGGCAGCAACTCGCTCCAGCCGGGGCCCTACCCGCAGAACAACATGGACATCATGATCGACTGGGTCGAGAACGGCGTGCAGCCGTCGCGGCTGAACGCGACTGTTTCGTCGGGCGACAATTCCGGCGAGACCCAGATGCTGTGCCAGTGGCCGACCCGGCCGCTGTGGAAGTCCGACTCGGACTTTCAGTGTGAGACTGATAAGAAGAGTGTGGAGGCGTGGACGTTATCTTTTGATGCGTTCAAGGTGCCTGTGTACTAGAATATTAGGGTCCGGGGAGCCGAGAACCTGTTGAATGCTTGTCGAGTTCGCCCTGGACATTGAAATTCTTCCCGAGTTTCTTCCAACCAAATTAACGACTTGGAGGTCGGGTGTGGCTGTGGTAACGATTGGGCATGGGAAGTCCAAGATGAACGAACTCAACGGAGACGTGCAGCGCACCGGACAGTCTGCTGAAACAAGCCTTGCCCTTGCATATATTGCACACTGCTGTTCTCGATCTAATTACTGCAGCCTGCAGGCAGCAGTATTTTGTACCATACCTGTCATTTAGCAACTTACCAATCTCGAAGCGCGGGTGGCTGCCGGTGGCATCCAAGCCACAGCTATGTCCGACGGCTGCTGAGCGATGAATCATTGCCAAGAGGGGAGGCACACTGCGTCAACCTATGGGCGATGCAAGCGGTTAAGGACTGATGCAGGCTTACCTCCTAGAATCTCTGCATGCGCCGAAAGGCTGAGGAAGAAAGCCAATGTCTGACCGATCGGTGGCCAATCAATGCAATCATGGCTCAACTCGATGCCGATCATAAAGCGCTTGAAGAGTTCAGGTTTCCAAAAATAAGGCAAACCTCACCATGATGGAGGGCCGAACATTGGGCCAGGCTGACATGGAAGTACTTCTTGACCGAGGAGTATATAGAGTGCGTGGGATGTCAACCGTCGGAAGCTTGCGAGTGTTGTGAGACCAAGACACTTCGCTCACAAAGACACAAACTCGAACGGTCCCCATCAACGACTTTAAAACAGATCAGACCGAATCTCACCTACTGTGCTGAGAAACCCAGCCTCTAAACCTCGGGTCAATATGTAAGTTTGCTATCCCACTGTCTGGTCCTTGCCAAGCTCCAAGGAGCTTCCAGTGGTAACTCTTGGAAAGGAGAGCCTGACTGACCTACGAACTTGTCAAGGCATATCCTTCAGAATGGAAGGCTGGCAGGGCTCTCTGCCATCCTCGCCCTATCTGCCCAGGCCGTTGCCGGCGCCCGCCTCCTGCCCCGCCAGAACGGTACCGAGTGCAGCAGTCTGATTGGCAACGTCGACGCCGGAGACGGAGGCCGCAAGGTCGGCATCGTGGTCGACTCGTCCGGCTCCATGCTCGACAACGATCCCGACGACCTCCGTCTCGAAGCGGCCAAGCTGCTGAACAGCAGGCTGATCACCTCGGCCACCGCAACGGGCGGCAAGACGGGCGATCTGATTACTGTCGTTGAGTTCTCGTACTCCGCCGACGTCCTGTACCCGCTCGGTGACCCCAGCGGCGCCGAGTCCAGCATAGACGGCATCGTGGCTGGCGGCGGCACATTCATCGGCGGGGGCATCAGCGCGGCGCTGGACGAGCTCACCACATCCAGCAGCGGCGCCACCGCCGACCGGACCGGCATCCTCGTGCTGACGGACGGCGTGGACGACCCCAGCTATCTCATCACCGACACCATCGAGTCCATTGAGCGCGCTATCGAGCTCGGCGTCCGAGTCTCCTTCGGCTTCCTCGCCATCGACGCCGCCCAGCAGGACTCGCGCATCACGACCGCCATCATCCGCTCCGGCGGCACCTTCACCACCCTCTACACGGCCGCCGACGCCTCCCTGTTCGTAGCCCAGGCCCTCCTCAACGGCCTCGCCGGCCCGCCCCGCTCAGGCCCCGTCGCAGTCCTCCCGGGCCTGACGACCGCCGGCCTGCTGTCCCAGACGAGCTCCAACACCTTCTCGTACACGGCCCAGGCCGGCGAGTCGCTCAACGTCACCGTGACAGCTATCGACGCCATCGACCTCAAGGTGACGCTCCGCAACGGCGACACCGACACCGACATCAAGACGGCGACCACCGACGCCTCCTCGGGCGTCGCCTTCCTCGAGTACACCGCCCAGCAGGGGCCCGTCAACCTCAGCATCGCCGTCACGGCCGCCGACCCGGCCGCCTCAGGCCTCTTCTCGGTGCAGCTCGGCAGCTCACTCAACCCCTGCACCAACACCACGACCCAGCCGTCGGCCACGGCGTCGTATTTCCCGCCGACGCCGACGACGTCGGTTGTGCTCGTCACGGGTGCTGCGTCGTCTAATATGATGGGCGAGTCTCAAAGGTCGATCTTGGGCTTCTCTTTGTTTGCTGTTGTCTTGGGTGCTTTGTATTGAGAGGGATCGGGACAATGGTTAGTCGATGGGAATGAATCGAATGACGTGGAACGTGAACTTGACGAGCGGGGGAGGGCGCAGACGGGAGAGGATCGGGCGCATCAACAACCTTAGATGAGAACCTAAGGTGAGGGCGCGATCAGGGACAAGGGACATTGACAGAAACATATTGTACAAGTAGTTACTATTTTGTGTTGGTACCTTGATAAGCTTGGGTTTTATCGTTGAGCAAGTTTCGTTTTCATAATTAGCCGTAGCAGTCCTTGGTTCCCTACATTGGGTACTTATTATTAGCAAGAAACCTCTCTGGAGTCAGCAGTGGAATGTTGAGAGCTAATTATTACCTTACTGGGTCTTGTAACTCTTTTCAAGGTCATGGGATTCATGGCAAGGAACAACCCCTTCTAGGCGCCGAAGATGACTGACATAAGTCCGATTAATTTGTACGGGACACCGGAGGCATGTGGACGGCGTCAGTTCCAGGAATTTATTAAATACCAAATTTGGCCAAGTGTGTCACCATACCTTAGACTCAGGATAATAGGGAAAGCCGAGTGGAGGGAAGGGAGTCGAGGATGTGAGTCCCCAGCAAAACTGAATCTGGGTTCGGTATTTATTAACTTGGAAACCGCCGACTTCGTTTCCGAACAGTGGTCGATTTGGAGTGCCGTATAAGGAGCCTCAAATCGTTCACTGTCCGGCTACGAAATTCTAATTCCGTCAATATTATACAGTCTCACCCCCACACCAACCTAGAGCTTGATTCCCGTCTCTTCACTCAGCTGATACCCTCCGCACATCCTCAGCCTGGTCCCTCAGCACCCTCAACGTCTTTAACGTCTCACGCAACCTGTCTCTCTTTTCTGCGGATCCGACATCATCTGGCGCCGGACTCTCCCCGTGGGGAGCCCGAGCCAGCACGAATCCAAGGTCCGCTCTGACATCCTCGACAGCTTTCGCCAAGATGGTCGTCACCTTTGCCTTTAGCTTTTCAAGACGCGCATCCATACGCTCTCGTAGGGCAACCGCAACGCTCGGGAAGAGCACGCCGTCTGTGATGCGGCCCTCGACGATGCCGATTTGTCTCTGGTTCTTGCCAGTTCCTGGTTTTCGGTCAACTTGGAACATGCCCTTGGGTGTGTGTGAATGGAAATGAGGCCTGGAACTTACCGAACTGGCTGCTGGCTTCTCTGTAGGCGGGAATCATTGCATCCAGGATGTAGGAGCTGTGGCCTGACTCGCATGCGTAGCGACGGAGAAGGCTGCAGTGGACAAGGACGGGACTTTACGTAAGTAACGGCCAAACTTGGGTGCTAGACGATCAGGTTCCTTTGGAGCACTTACTTCACGTCACGGTCGAATTGCTCCCGGAGCCGAGTAAGACGGTACTGGCAGCTCTCGATTCTGGTGGCAATGGCGGCTGACAGCCGTGTGCGGGTTTTTTGGGGCGTAGAGAGAGCCGAGATGGCATCATTGAGTGCTCTGAAATGCTGAGAAATGGTGCCGAGTAGTCGCTAAAGCTGCTGCCGATGTCGACTTCGACAACGATGTCCCACGGGAGATCGAGTTCTGTACGCAACTTCCAAACCATCTTGGCATTCCAGTTCTCTCTGCCACGTTTCGAGTGCAATAGTCGCCGTTGTTGCGACACCACGCGTCGTATTGTGCTGCACACCGGGGGTTATTAGCATGTGAGATTCAGTCTTTCGGAATGAACGTTGGCTGCAAAACTCATACCCCAGGGCCACTGTGCCATTGTCAGTACCGTCCCGTGGTGCCCCTAAAGTTCATCTGGAGGTCTCATACCTTGCTCCACACTTTGGCTTCCTCATGCGCCGCTCGTTCCCAGATCGGGTGTCGGTTGTCTTCAGTTGCAAGCTGGTATTTAGCACGCAGGCCCTTTACTCCTTAAATGCACGCACTCAACGTAGTGGCATTCGTACCTATCATATCGAGAACCTGGTCCGCAAAGCCTGAACGGATATCGGCTACCAGTGTGTTGATTGCGGCAGCAAACACGGCCATCTGGTTGAAGTAATTAAAGGGTCAGCTCATTTTGCGACAGAGAACAGGTGCCGGAGAGTGAAAAGAGGTAAAGACACCTGCAATCAGGGGAACAAGATAAAAGTAAGGGTTTTCATACCATCCCATCGTTGACCTTCAGAACTGCTCGATGGGCTTCGCTAACCGCGCGCTTTTTTGGCACGCTTCTCCTTAAGCGACCCACAACCCACAACTCGACTGAACTGACCAAGGAAAACACGCTCGCCTGCAGGAAGTGCCTCGCCTCGCGCAGCTGTGCCTCGGCCGTGATGCTGTAACAGAACTGCCGCAGCGCCGGGATGCCGCTTGCCCGGACAAGCTCGACATCTCCCTTGCGGCTGTACTTGTCATACCATCTGTTTGAGACGCAGAACACGTCTAGACGTCCTCCCGTTGCTTTGGCGGCATAGGCAGCTTGCAGGCCGGATGTGACGTGGGCGTTGCGTGCATTGATGAGGAGGAGTTCGGACCTGGTAGGGGGGCACAAGGTAGGTTAGTGCTTAATAGTCCAAAAGACTGGAGTGAGAAGGGAGATGGATTAATTAGGTTGAAGCTCAACCGTACCGTTGCTTCAAAGATTTCTTCAACATCCTGTTGCCCGTGGCCTTCGCGTCCTCAATCTGCGCGTCGAGGTCGTCCAGGACGGGGGCGTCGATTGGCTTTCGGGGCCCGCAAAATTCTCGTCGTGCTGCTCGGATGTCGATGTCCTTCAGATTGCAAGCAAGTCGGCGCCCTGCCGAGATCCTGATACCTAGGTAATTACCTAGTGGTAACTAAGAGATCATACCTCGGTCTTGGTGCACACGACAGCAATCTTCAAGCTCTGGGCCGCCGAATCCTCCCACTCCAACGGCACGTGCCGTGAGAGAACTGTGAAGAGCGACGACTGCAGTGACTGGTCTGTGATGGCTCGAGAAATTTTGGCGACAATGAAGATGTGGTTGCATTTCGACAGGTATTCGTGGGTTGCGCGCACCCGGGCGAGGTTTGTGTCGTGCAAACGTAGCATCAGGTTAGAATCTCCACCGGCCTCTCCGAAAAAGGAGTAGCGTCGAGGTGTCCTTACCGGGTAGATCTGCAAGAACAACACCCGCCTCAAGCAGCTGCGCGCTGAGAAAGACCCGAATGATCTTGGTAAATGGCCAGTATTGGTCTTGCATGAAAAGAACCGTCTTCTCGACGCATTCCCCGGCCGTTTCAGCAGTCGACCGCCAGACTCCGTCAACAGCCCCGTCCGGCCACTCGATTTCACGCGACCACCCAACCAACTGCGCCGTGAGTCGTTCCAACGCGCCCTCTGACATGTCCCAGAGCTTCTCTCCCTTGAACTCCCGCTTATGTTTGAACGCGGCCTCCAAGGCTGACCAAGCCTGTGCCGACTCTCGCTGGCAGCGGGTGTAGTCCTCGGCTGACTCGGGGCCAACACCCGGAAGGTACAGCTGCCGGTAGCTCCACAGCAGTTCCTTGATGACTTCCTCGATTTCCGGCCGGGACAAGTGCTCGACCTCGATGGCGATGGGAGTCGTATGCTCGCGCGTCTTTTGCCGGTACTCGGTGATGACCGAAGTGCACGCGGAGCCAAGGTCGCCCTGAAGCAGGTTTGAAAGCTCGAATTAGTCAAGGAAATAAAGCGAATTAATAGAAGATTAGCAGCACATACGGTTCTGGCAATCTCAGGGAAATGCAACAGAGAATTGATCAGGCTACTCTTCCCTGCCGAGCTAATTGTCAGCAATCTTTCGAGTTCAAGAGCAATAGGAGTAGAGGCAACAACCTACCTTCTCCCGAATCCCCAGCAGGGCAATGGTCTTCTTATCCGACCCGCGGAAAGTGCACAGCTCCTTCGCATCATCTAGGAGCTTCTCCAGGTCCCCATCACCCTGCACAAGTCCATCCAACCTCTCCACCTCGGTCAGCGTGTCTCGTGCGATCCCCACTCCAGCTTGAAGTGTGGACTGAAACTCGGGGGTGAAAAAGCGATGGTCTGGGTCTCTGGTTTCGTTGCGTACGTCATATGGCGTGGCGGAGCGCCTCGAGTCCTCTAGGTCGGAGAGGATGGAAACATCTGAAGTGCGACTCTGGTGCCGTGCACGAGCTGGAACAAGGCTCAGACTCTCTGGTGATCGTCCGCTTGCCTCAAGAGGAAAGGCAACATCTAGTCGATGACCCGCAATAGCGGGGAGTTCGCCCGAACCGCTGTCCGTGCCGGCTCCGGCTCCGGCTCTGGTTGGCTGGGGAGACGGTTCACGAGAAGGCAATCGTGTATGGTTGTGGAGAGAACGCAGGGAGAGCTCGTCGGGTCTTTCTGGGCCGGACTCATGGAGCGCAGACGGGCTTTCTGCAGATCGGACCGAACGGTCTTCGTCTGTGTCTCCAACGACGACATGGGCAGACAAGAGAGGAGTCGGACGAGGAACCGGCATGCTTGAAGAAGATGACGGGCGTGATCCGCTTCTCGGCAGGGCATCCCGGAGCTCACTTACTCCGAACGGAGACGACGAGGTCTCAACCCGGAACGTGAATGCATGATTTTCCTCGACACCAAGGCGATAGTTCGGACTGACTGATCTCACTACTCGGGGCGTTCTTTGACCGGGCACGCCTCGCCAGGAGGATAAGTGCCGATCAGGGTTGCTGGAAGGCCGCCGAGACGTTGAAATGCTGTCGCTACTAGCACCAACCAAGCTGTCAGCGATTGTGAAGGGCTGGCTAGTCTTGTTCTCGGGGTCACCGAAGCGGAAAGTTGGCGTGTGCGGCCTGGTGGTGTTCGACATCTCGAAAGACTTAGAAGAGGTATAGGAGTTTGCTTGAGAAGATGGTCAAGGTAGGTAAGGTACCTAGGTAGGCATGAATAAGTGGATGATGTCGTGGAAATAGGGGGAAAGGCGTCAGTGTATACTTTTACCTACCTAGGCACCTTGATTTGCGGGATTGAGTGTGATTATCAAGTGACGCTCCGGGTGCCTCAGTCTCCTGCCAGGACTTCAGACCTACCCTGCACCGTTGGTTCTGCAGCCCGAGCCGCAGTCTTGAAACCTTTACCGCCCGGCTCTCTCACACCAGGCGGCAGGCGATAGAGACGGCCCGGTCGTGGCCATGGGCCGCCATCAACTGCTCTCGCCCCGCCACTCAATCCCCGGAAAAAGGGGGTGAGTTGTTGAAACCCAACACAGTTGAGACCTGAGGTGTTGTCCCATATCTGGGTGACCGACGAATGCATCATCCATCGTTCACGGCGTTGCCGCCATCACCCTGGGCCCTGGCCTTGGCGGGTTGACAGATGCGGCCGCAAGTCGATTTCAGAAACATATTGGATACAGCGCGAGTGACGATGAGTGATAAGGCGCAGTTCTTTGTCTCAGGATGCGCGCGCGTACCATCGGGATGAATGTGTTGTGTGAATTGGTACAGGAACGAAGAGAGCAAAAATGGTGATTGTCAAGGCAGAAATCAAAATTGTGGGGGCACAGCAGAGAGTGCCTTCCTTTCAAAGGTAACCCCAACCTGGAAGGAACCTGGCTGCGTAATCATCAATGTTCTGGTTTCTTCATCACAAAGACACAGAACAGCAGCACAACGTCGAATCCAACATGACAGGGCCACGAGCCGAAACCCTCTTAGATGATTCACGCTTCCATCAGACCTTCTCACTACCCGCAGACCCGTCGAGCGGTCGCCCAACCCCATTCACAATCAAATACGCCGATCACGGCTACCGCAATGAGGCGCACCCGGAGCAGGAGCGCATCCTCCTCTTCTACAGCCCCCTGATGGCCTCGCGCCTGCTGCTGGTCACCAAAGACCGCCTCGCGATCAAACACAAGATCCGCATCATTTGCCCCGACCGACCGGGCGTGGGCGGCACCGATCCCGCCGACGCAAAGGACAGGCTTGGCTTATGGAGGGGTAAATAATCAAACTTACTTCATTCTTCTCAACTCTTCCCCATCGGGCCCATCCCGGGCCATGATCCATCCATTCATTCTCCATCATACTCACATCAACGAAAAACCAAACAGAAGCAATCCCCGCCCTCCTCTCCCACCTCTCCATCCCCCACCTCCACGCCATAGCCGCCCACTCGGGCGGCACCGTCTACGCGCTCGACCAGCTGCTGCACCGGCCAGACCTGCTCCTCCCCTCGTCCGACCCATCTCATCCGACGACCTGCCTGGCGCTGGGCGCGCCCTGGATTTTGCCCGGCGAGACCGGGTCGGTGCCGCTTGGGCTGCTGAAGGAGTGGGTCCCTGCCGCGCTGATTAGGAAGACGGACGTGCTGGTCAGGATGGTGAATGCCGTTGTGGCGCCGGTTGTTGGCTTGTCGACGATGGGGTCTGGGACGACGGCGGTGGTGGTGACGCCCGCTCGGGGGCAGGGAGGGGATGGGGCCGGTGGGGGGGTTGAGCAGCAGGAGGAAGATGGGGAAGAGGGGAAGGAGGAAGAGGTGAAGTGGGAGGAGCGAGTGTGGTCGGGTGTCATGCGGCAGGTGTATGCCGAGGGGGTGAAGGGTATCTCGGAGGAGGCGTTGCTGCTTCTTCGCAAGGGGGAGGATATGGGCCGTGGATGGGGGGGATGGGGTGAGTATGATGAGTTGGTGACGCAGTTGGGGACTGCCCTGGAGCTTGCGCGGCGGCGGTTGAAGGTGCGGGTGTTTTATGCTGAGAAGGACTTGTTGACGGGGGACGGTGGGGCGGCGTCAAAGGGAGCAAAGTGGTTTGACGCGTGCTGGAGCGGCCCTGGGTACTCGGGTGACTACCAGAGTAGAACTGTTCAGGGGGCGGATCACGATACGATTTGGGGGCTGAGATGGGGAGCGATTCAGGAGCTGTTTGAGAGCGTTGGAGATCCTGGTCAGGCGACCTAGCAAAATGATTGGAAAATCATCGAGTCGTGAATTCGGACAATTCGGACTCAGTCTGCTAGTTGACGTTGGAATTCTTATCTCGTAGATTTATCTTTTCGTCTTTATACTCGAACTGATCGCTTTTCTGACATAATCCTGCTAAATACCTGGTAGGCGGTAAATCAGCGGTCCTCCTCCTTGCTAAGTTGCTAGTAATTAGCGCAAGCCATGTCCGACCAATGTTCTATCATCGGTGTATAATCAAAAGATGTAGTGACTGGAATGAAATGTGACCCCGAGCACTTCTCGCTTTGATCTCGTGTTCTATCCCTATCTTCTAACACGCAGCAAGGGTTTGAAGGCCGAGCCGTAGTGGCCAACACCATCTTGATGGGCACATGTGCATACTAAGATCAAATTGGAGATTCGGAAGAGACAGGTGACTAGCTGAGGTCACTGCCCGTGCGGTGAGCCCGGGGCACCCATCCACCTCCCGTCAAGTCGAACAGCGGCCTGAGGGCTTCCTTGGTACCTATGATAGACATAGTTAGTATTCCTGCTGTATAGGGCCAAACCAACTTCGGTTAGGTGAGCCGAGCCTTTGATGCAACTCTAACCTCAATATTACCCTATTGGCTCCCAGGACGTTCCGTCGGAGGAACACTCAGGTGGGGGAGTCAACGTGGACTCGACTCATATGCATGGACACACATGCGGACAGAGTTGCTCCTGTTTAGTAAGCATGTTAAAGTACCTCATCCAAACCGGCCAATCCAGTTTGAGCCTTCAATGGTTTTCTCTTCCGCGGGCCATTTACCATCTGTGAACTGTGAGTTTGTGGTTTATTAGGAGTGAAGAGGAAATTGAGAAGATCCCATCCCCCGGGCATGCTCAGCCTGTTTGCGTTATTAACAAAGTTACCCTAGCCAAACCTTACCCAATGAGTCGTTGATGGTGCACAGTGCCTGGAACCAGCTATGTCGTGGGGAGCTGGGGAAGATTGCTCTGCGTTTAATGGAACGTCACAGCGGAGATAACCCAAAGAAGTAGGTCGGTAGCCAGGTCCGGTTGAGCAGATGCGGATGTGAGAACGTATCGGTATTTGGATGTCGCTTAGAAAGTGTGAGGGTCTGCAGTTTGGTACGTATGCATCTGAAGTAGCATTGGATGCTAGTAACGACGGGATGTTAGGAGAGAAGATCCAAGCGAGGGTAAGGAAACTCGTGCACAAGCATGATTGTTCAGTTAAGCTGCCACAGAACCGGTCAACAGTTTGCTAGAGGCCCAACGCTTCAGCAGACAAGCATTGATGTCAGCGGGGCGTGCCGTACGTAAGGTAGTTGCTACGTTCCTTGCTTTTGATGTTGCAAGTGGATGAGCGGGGAGTCGAGATGCAATCCATGGCCACAACTCGCAGGATGCCGCCGAAGTGGTCCCAGCGGTTAAGAACAGGGCAGCATAATTACTGAGGTGCCTCTACTAGCGATGGAGGGGCCGAAGTCTACCTACCCAGGTAGTCGTGCAACCTTAGGAAGATCACAGCCAGGCTAAGTCGCATAGCATAGTCAGTGCTGACCCTGCGATCAACGGAGATGATTGGATGGCAATGTCTTGTCAAGTGAAAAGAGGATCAAAGATGAAGCTTCAGGGCTGAGGATGCATTGGATCTTCTCGAGATGGCTATGAGCGCCGACATGATTGGTGGTGCTAAGACAAATGGATATGGAAAGGTGAGAACCGCAAGAACGGCCTAACGTGCCTGGTCTGTCTTGAAGCTGGACTTTTCACATGATATCCCGTGTTCCGTCCGAGGCTGCTTATTATCGAACAGGCAGAGAAACGGGAAAAGGCGGAGTAGTTTGAGATCGTGAAAGACCAAGGCAGCAAGGGCAAGCGGTAATTACGTGATTACTTCGTAATCATCGTCGACAGGATTAGATGGTGGGGCTCGGGTGGGGCACACTACCAGCGAGTCTCCACTCTCCAGTGTGCTATCCGTTGACGGAAGCCGTGGCGCAGCTCGAGCTCTGCCGATTCTTCATCGCCTCGCCAGTTCAAGAGCATCGGACAATACATTGGTTGATTTCTGCAACTCTCTGCAATTTTCTGGAAGCGAGATCTCTTTGATACTGTATCCGTTGAGTTTCGTTCAGCCCCGGCTACTTGACCCCAGGGCATGAACCTGGTTTGCTGACCACGGCACTCGTCAGCGTCGAGTCGTGCTGCCACAACCAAGATCGACAACATCATGTCCTACATACAGATCCACCGGAGCCTCGAACTGCGATGTCGCAACGGATAGGAGCTAGCGGTCGCCCTGGCCGTCTTCTTCGACCATGTGAAATGACACGACGACCCATACTTCGTATTGTACTTGCACCTGCAGCAACCGCGAGGAGCGACGGCGATCTGATGGACCCGAATCGGACGGCGTAATCTCGATGTCCCGCAAATGGTCGACGATTCCCGGCGTATTCTCGGAAGTTTCCTTCGCTCATACAGACCCCGTCCCTGCAAATTGCACACGACCGCGCCTCAAACTCTCTGCATCCCTGACGGTCCCCAAGGCTGCAGAATGCTCCGCATCGGTGTGCTGCCCTGGGCGACTCTCGAAACCAGGCTCGCCAGGGGTTGGAAGGACTGGTACGGACAACTACACTGTACTGTGTAGGGTACGGAGGTCACGGTATCATCCGTACTTACAGCATCTCCAGTTGGCTGGGCCTCGATGGATGACTTGCTGTGGCTTGCGAGCCAGGCCAGTTGCCTGTCAGATCCATGCAAGTCGCTGCATGCGTGGCTGGCTGCAGCGGGCTTGGCTTTCGCTTCCACTGCGGGACGGCGTTGAGGGCGGATTCGTCAGCCCTGACAGTTGACATTATCCTCGGTCAGCTTGCACTCGTTTCTCGTCGCCGAAAGAGGAGTGTCCTCTGAGGGTCGGTGACGGCAGCAAACTTCATGTGTGCAGTTGCAGTCGGCTCGTCAAGCTCAATCTACTGTGGTATTTGTCCCTTTATAGGTCAAGCTTTCTTTCGCTGCTCACTGGCCTTCGATGCTTCGCCTGCTGGTGGCATACACTTGCACGCGCCGTTCGGCCCGGTACAGCTCGGAGACACAGCGCTTCCCGAATTTGACCTTCCCGCTGGTTCTAGCCCCCTACAGATGGCCATCTTGAGGTCTGCGCTCCCCGCAGCCAGATGTGTGCTCTCAGCTTCCTGCACCGCATAGAGATCGACCATCTCGGCGCTCGCGAGGTACTTGTCCAAGTACCGACGGAGTACCGCAGTACACAGTACTATGCGATCTTGGTCCCGGACCGGAAGCAGGGCTACAGTATCCAACGTTACCACAGTACGGAGTCGCCAGGGTCCGGCTTTGACGGGGATGTTACCCCACAAATCAGCCACGCGAAAAACACTTTCTTGACGCTAACAGTCGCAAGACCATCCGCAAGTGATCCACCCCGGCGCAGCAGCTGGGGTCCTGGGGAACGCCGCAGAATCCGACCCCATTCGCCTCCTCTCCCGATTCCCGTCCCCAAACACCAACTTTTGGAGACGACGCCCAGGCTCTGGCTCGGCTTAGAGGTCACACTTCAAAAGCTCACATCTGTCGCAATACCGACTGACGACCGCTATTCTCACTCCTCTACACCAGGTTGCAGTTTTCTTGGAGACGAGTAATTGGATATCTCTATGTAACGTCTTGACAGGAATCACGAGTCGTGTCGGAGAGTGGAGATCGTACCGGAGGCGGCCTGGGTTGGCTGTGTGCGGGGATCTCGGAATCATCAGGTCTCACGCTTGTTGCTGTCCGATTATTAAAAACGAGAGTCGGCTGCCTCGAATCCATCCGTCCCGCGTGCTTCGCCATGTCACCAGGCGACATCCAAGCCGACCACAACAACTTCCCGTCCATCGAGCTCGAGTTCTCTCCTGCCGCCGGCGGTCCTCAAACTAGCCTTAGCCAGCACAATCCAAAGCTGGAAGGCTCCAATGACACACTGGACAGCATCACCGCCGCCCTTCACGACATGTCGGATGCCGCGCACTTCGGCGACTTCCAGTTCGCATACCAGAGCCCGACGGAAGAATCGCCTATGAACGGCCTCGCCCATGGATTCGACCATCATGGGGCAGATTCCTTTACGACGCCCCACCCAACTTCGATATCGCCAATGCAGGACCGGCAAGACTCGGTAGCATCCATTACCGTCCAGACTTCCGGCTACGGGGGCCCCAGCGGTCGACGGTTCAGCCCAGATGGGTCCGACAACGGCACGCCAGACAGCAATGTGAACGGCGCTCACCTCCTGGAGGAGCCCATGTCGGACGAGTTCGGCCTCGCCACGGGCGGTCTGGGTGACGGGACGGACCTGGGCGGGAAGAAGGGGGACAAGTCGGATGCTGTACCCGCGTGGAGCGAGTTGAAAACAAAGGCGGGAAAGGAGCGCAAGCGGTTGCCGCTGGCCTGCATCGCGTGCCGCCGCAAGAAGATCCGCTGCTCGGGCGAGAAGCCGGCTTGCAAGCACTGCCTGCGGTCCCGCATCCCGTGTGTGTACAAAGTCACGGCTCGCAAGGCCGCACCGAGGACCGACTACATGGCCATGTTGGACAAGCGGCTGAAGCGGATGGAGGAGCGCATCATCAAGGTTGTGCCCAAGGCGGAGCAGGATGCCCTGTCATCGACAGTGACCCGGGCGGTTGTGAAGCCTGCCATCCCGGGCACATTACCCGGCAGCGGAAAAGGCGCAGCAAAGAAACGCGGTGCGGACGAAGCCTTCGGCCCGGACTTGGACCACTGGGCTCGTGCGCCCTCGAGATCCAACATCGACGGACCCAACAAGCCCTCGACGATACTTGTGCAGGAGGCGGAAGAGAGCAAACTTTTGCTTGAGGGGGGCGATGCTCTGCCGTCCAAAGAGATACAAGAACATCTCGCCGAGGTGTTTTTCGAGAACATATATGGCCAAGCCTACCATCTCCTCCACAAGCCCAGCTTTATGAGGAAGCTCAAGTAGGTCCATCACCCGTTGAGAGTGCGTCCTATCGTCCAAAGCGCTGACCAATTGTGGCACCAGAGCTGGCACCCTTCCCCCGGTTCTGGTGCTTTCCGTCTGCGCGATTGCCGCACGCTTCTCAAACCACCCGAAGCTCAACACAAATCCGAATTTTCTTCGCGGAGAGGAGTGGGCATCCACAGCGCGAGATATTCTGACCAAACGATACGAATGGCCCAATATCACCATCTTGACCTGTCTATTAGTACTAGGCCTACACGAGTTCGGGACGTGTCACGGGGGCCGAAGCTGGGCTTTGGGAGGGCAGGCTATCCGCATGGCTTTCGCTCTCCAGCTCCACAAAGATCTAGAGCACGACCCCCTGCGCGTCCCGGGCAAGACACAGTTGAGCTTCATCGACCGCGAGATTCGGAAGCGAACAATGTGGGCTTGCTTCTTGATGGACCGTTTCAACTCGTCCGGGACGGACCGGCCGACCTTCATCCGGGAGGAGACGTTGAAGATCCCGCTGCCAATCCGGGAGAAGAATTTCCAGTACGATCTCCCAGGGGCCACCGAAACACTGAGCGGACAGGTCCTGGAGCCCCTTTCCGACGGCCATCCCAACGAGGCAAGGGACAACATGGGGGTTGCGGCCTGGATGATCAAAGCCATCGCATTATGGGGGCGCATCATCGGCTACTTGAACCAGGGCGGGAAGGAGTTGGATCCCTATCCGATGTGGACGCCCGAATCAGATTACACGAAGCTCCTCAAGCAGACCGAAGATTTTCTGACCGAGCTGCCCGAAGCTCTTGCATACACGCCCGAGAACCTGAATGTGCACGAGACGGACAACATGGCAAACCAGTTTCTCTTCCTGCACATATCGATCCAGCAAAACATCCTCTTCATGAACAGGTTCGCAGTGCCATCACCGAATGGGCCTTCGCTTCAAGACATACCCAAGGCATTTGTCACCAAGGCCGGGGCAAATGCTTTCGCCGCCGCGAACAGGGTATCCGAGCTGCTCAAAGACGCCGAGTCGCACTTCATCACCGCCCCATTCACCGGGTACTGCGCCTTTTTATCTAGTACCGTCCATATCTTTGGCATATTTTCGGGGAACCCCATGATGGAAGCCACCTCGAAGCGAAATCTGGCCACCAATGTCCGGTTCTTGTCCAAGATGAAGCGATACTGGGGCATGTTTCACTGGATGTCGGAGAACCTCCGCGAGCAGTACCGCACTTGTGCCGACGCCGCGAGACAAGGCAATAATCCTGCTACCGAGAGCGCCGCGTCGCCAATATTCCAATACGGCGACTGGTTCGACCGCTACCCGCACGGTGTGTCGCAATCCGACTTCCTCGATCCCGCCACATACAAGAAGAAAGAAAAGGGGGAAGACGCCGTGCTGGAACAGAAACCAGAACTCCACACAGTCGAAGAATTCTTCACCACGCTCTCCCCGCAAAGCGCCGAGAACGCGGCGGCGAACGGCGTCCGTGCCGGCCAGCCAAACCCCGCCCAACTCAAGCGCAAATCCATCGTCCGCAAAGCGAGCACCACCTCCCGCGCCGGCGGGCCAGACCTAGACCACGGCCTCGAGCCTCTCCAAACCGACTTTGCCCGGGCCACTGCCGAGCAGCTCCACGCAGCCCGCCTGCACCAGCGCACCTTTTCCGGCGCGAACCCCAACGGCGGGGCGCCAACAACAAGCGGCGGCCCCCCAGGCTCCTTCAACCCCCTCGCCGTTGGAGCCAGCGCACCATACCACCCGGCCCTCTCCCCCGTCTCCCCCGTCGCCTTCTCCCACCCACACCACCACCAACACCACCACCGACCACCACCACAATCCTTCTTCCCCCCAGACCCCTTCGCCATGCCCATAGGCGCCGCCCACGGCATGACCCGCCTCGACAGGCAGCTCGTCTTTGGCGCCTACGGCGGACACAGCCACGCCGTCGACCACCCCTTGCTCACCGGCGGCTCGCTCGCGGGCTGGGCGGACGCTGCCGATCATGCGCACGGTGGACATGGACATGCGGGGCGGCATCATCATCCTCATCATCATGGTGGTGGTGCTGGTGGTGGTGGTGGCCATGCGCAGCAGCATCCTGCGGACGCGGCGCTGCATGCGGCGTTTGGGGAGCCCAGTTCGGCGTGGTTTATGCCGTTTAACATGGAGCCGCCTGAGCTTGGGCCTGAGGGGTTGGGGGTTGGGGGTGGGCTGGATGGGTTGGCGGGGATGTTTGGGGTGGGAGAGGGTGGAGGGGGAGGGGGAGGGGCGGGGATGCATCATCATTGAAGTGTTCGGGGTGAGGGTTTCAGGGGGGGAGACAGGGAGAAGAGACGGGGAGGGGAGATGGGGCGGGGGCATGATATGATGACTGATTGGTGGTCAGTCAGTTGGGGTTTGTATAGTATTTTTGTTTGTGAGGGAAGTGGAGTCTGATACCATGTTTTGGGGGCATATTTTGAGGGACGATGATGTCTTGAAGAGCGAAGAGGACGTCAGCATCTAGCTGAGCGAGTTCTGTTGGCGGACATTTTCAAGGGGATCAACCAGGTTGGGTTTGGAATTCTAACGGGAGCAAGGCGTGCAAACGGTTGGGCCTGGCGGTATGGGAGGGTTGGCAGCAGGTTTTGCCGGTTCAAGGATGCTCGACGCTGGGCGGTGTATATCAGGCACTTGGCCATTGTTCTGTCTCTGGGCCGCCACTTGGATAGGGATCGTGACAGAACGATGGCATAAGGTAGTAAAACCAAGCGGGGAGGCTCTGGACGATCTAGGGGTTTGTAAATCACCTTGAACGCTTTCATTAGTGCGGCAAGTCCGAGTGCGAGCGAGAGCAACGATCGAATGGATTTGGTCTGGATCAAATCGCAGGCTGAGATCGTTGAATGAGTGGCTGGCTTGACATGTTTAGGCCTTCACCGTTCACAAAGGAGCGAGAGCAACATCCGCCCCAAGACTCAGGATCCACACACATCCAAGATCTCTCTGCTCTTCTATACAACCTGCTCAAAACAGAGATACTGGGACAACTCCTCTTACTATGTATCGACATCTCAACAAAATACGCCGAACCTAAACCTATGCCTCCGCGTTAACACTCTTCTTCCCCTTCTTGGACCTCTTCCGCTTCTTCTTCCTCTCCCCCTCAACAATCCCCCCTTCGCCGCCCGCCACCACGGGCACAGGCACCCTGTTGGGATTCTTCTCCTCCCGCTTCCTCCCACTCCCACTCCCACTTCCACTCGCACTCGCACTCGCACTTCCACCCGCCTTGGCATCCCCGCCGTCTTTAAGGAGCGCCTCAAACCCAAACGTCGGGCCGTCCTGCTCGTAGTCGCGCCCAAACGTCTCGCGGCGCCACTGCCGCAGCCGGGCCTTCTTGCCGAGCCGCTTCTTGTCCTTGCGCTTCTTCTCGGCGTCGCGGAAGGTGGCCAGCTTCTTGAGGCCCGCAAACTCGTTGAGGGCGGCGTCCGAGGGCGCGAGCAGGATGTCGCGCGCCGTGAGGCCGAACGAGTTGGGCGAGGTCTCGCGGTAGCGGAAGCCGCCGCCGCCGCCGCCTCCGCTGGTGGTGGATTTGGAGCTGGATTGGAGGGCGCGAGGGTTCTCGATTTCTATCTTCCTGTCGACCAAGGCTTCGATCTTGGCGAGTTCGGCACGGGCTTGGCGCTTGGCGGCCAGGCGGTCCTTTTTGAGGTCGGCGGTGGTTTTGCGCTTCTTGGTCGGGCGCGAGTCCGAGTCTGTGTCGGAGGGCTCGTCTTCTTGCTGCTCGGAGGCTTGCTGGTCTTGGGCAAGGTCCTCGTCGGAGAGGGTGATGTTGGGCTTGACGAACTCGTCGTCAAAGTCGGAGATGATGTCCTTGATGTCTATGTCGTCGTCCCACTTGGGCTTCTTTGGCTTTTTCTTTTGTTTGTTTGTTCCAGATTCGTGGTCGTCCTCGTCCTCGTCCTCGTCCATGAACATGTCGTCAGCCTGGGCGTAATATTCATCATTGAAGCGCTTCTTCATCTCCTCCTCCCACTTGTCGTCGTCCCAGGCATCATCCAAGAACTTCAGCCACTCCTCATCTGTCAGAGCCTTGCCGCTTATGCCGGCGGCCTGCTTGATCTTGGCAAGCCTTTCCGAAGCTTCATCGATTTTGAGACGGCGCAGCCGGGCCCGCTCCATCTCCCGCTCCTTCTCCTCGGCTTCTTTGCGCTCCTTCTCCAGCGCTCTCTGCTTCTTTCTGCCCGTCAGCTCCTCCTTTCTCGCGGAGCGGGCCGCGGCCATGTTTCTCGAGTAAGTCTTCAGGAACTCGTTGCTCTTGTCTGGGTCCTCGAATCGCATATTGTAGGCATGCTCGAACTCGTCAGCTATGTCGTCGGCGTCTTCGCCGTCATCGGATTCGAATGCTTGCCAATTCGAGCCAGCCCCCTCTGGCGCCCAGGCCTTGGACGCCATAAACTTGCTCAAATAGTCCTCAGGGTCCTTGTCGGCGGTGGCGACGTCGAGCTCGGTGAGAGTGATGTGGGCCGCTCGCGATGGGTGGATGCCGGTTTCCGTTGGAGCATCGTCCTTCTTGACGGGCTTGATGAAGGCGTCGTCGTCGCTCCACTCCTCCTCGTCGGCGGCGGTGGCGGCGTTGATCTCGGACAGGATGGACTGCTTGATGTCATCTTGCTCCTGGGCAAACGTCCTTGGGACGCTGACGGCAGCAGCACTGTCATCGTCAGCGCCGACATCGCCGCTCAGATACCGCTCACGGTGGTAGTCGCGCAGGAACAATGGCTTGTCCTCCTTCTTCGGTTTCTCGGCGGTTGCGTCAAAGGGCGTGTAGAAGACGGCATCCTTGTCGTAAATCCTGGGGTCCTTGTTCTTGATGGCCTGCAGGGTGGCCGAGATCTCGGCGTCCAGGTCTTCAGTTATCAACGCAGCCTCATCGTCCTCGGGCTCGTCTTCGGAGGACGACTCGGATTCCTCGTCTCCTCCAGCGCCCGGCTTGTACTTCTCCTGCAACCTGTGAAGCTCCTCCCGCTTCTTGTTGTGCTCGAACCGGCGGGCGTACTCTTCGTTGATCTTGAGCTCGGCCGACGGAGCCAGGGTAGCACCACCGTCCTCCTGGTCGTCGTCGCTGCTGCTCGATGCAGAATCGTCAAACAGGGCCTTCTTGGACGCGCTCTTGTCGCCTTGAGGCGCACGCTGCACGCCTTTTGCGGGAGCCGGCGCCATATCCGGCGCTTCACGTCTCGACCCTTTCAAAGGCCAATGCCGTGAAAATGAGGGTTGTTTTGGAGTAGTAAGGTACCCTGAGGTGAGGAAGAAGTGGTTGATTTTTGGGCGGCTGCTGAACTTTTTAGTGGGGCAGCAAGTTGGCTCTTCAAGAAACTTTGAACTGGATGCCAAGAGCTTGGCGCTCAAGCCGGGCAATTGGTATTTCCTGCCTTCCGTGGCCCGGTCGGAGCTTGCAGTGGGCGCTAGCCCAATTCTACACAGTAGCGTTGGTTCAAGACGTCGTCGCATGCATCCCGGCTTCAAGCTTCCACTCAGCATCTGCCTATCACGTCACTCGGATTCCATCTCTTCATCAACGAACCCACACGCAACGCAGGCCGCTCGACAAAGCGCACCCCAGACAAGCCTGCTTTTCGACCCAGTTTCCGTAGTCGTAGACAGCGCGCATAGCATTTACCTCTCGTCATGGCAGACTCAAATGCCCCCAAACCAAGCAGCAGCGTCAAGCTGGTGCTTCTCGGGGAAGCTGCCGTCGGCAAGGTCGGTGCCCTCCACTTCTTCTGCCTTGACACTCGCATCCAGCTAACAGTGTATGCCGCAGTCGTCGCTTGTGCTTCGATTTGTCAACAACGACTTCCAGGAGAACAAGGAGCCGACAATAGGAGGTATGTCGATCGCTCGCTCGCTGCCCCTAGACATTCTCGGACCACACAAGGACACCGGCTGACGCAGTCCACCTGCTACAGCCGCCTTTCTAACACAAAAATGCAACCTGCCCACGCGAACCATCAAGTTTGAGATTTGGGACACGGCCGGCCAGGAGCGGTTCGCGTCTCTCGCGCCCATGTACTACCGCAACGCACAAGCCGCCCTGGTGGTCTACGACCTGACGAAGCCGACGTCCCTCATCAAAGCGAAGCACTGGGTCGCCGAGCTGCAACGGCAGGCATCCCCGGGCATCGTCATCGCCCTAGTCGGCAACAAGCTCGATCTCACCAACGACGGGACGGGGGCCGGCGGTGGCGACGCCGAGGATGCCGGGGCGGAGGACCCGGGTGATGCCAGGAAGATCAGCACCGACGAGGCCCAGACGTACGCGGAAGAGGAGGGCCTGCTGTTCTTTGAGACCAGCGCCAAGACGGGCTACAACGTCACCGAGGTGTTCACCGCTATCGCCAACGCCATCCCGGAGACGTCCCTGAGGACGGCCCGCGGGCCGGGGGCATCCCAGGCGGCCAGCCGGACGGAGGAGCAGAGGGTGAATCTCAACGGGCCACGGGATCCGAACGCAAAGGAGACGTGTGCCTGCTGATGGCGGTTGGCTGGGGTAGACATGGCGGGAGCTGGTTGCGTTACCGGATCTGGTAATCAGTGGTTCTTTAATGGGAGTGGTCGGTCATATTGGGTCCATGAGGAGTAGTTGATGTCTTTGGTCATTACGTTTCTAACTGCCTATTTACTCTTCTCACCCTAGCGCTCTTTTGCCCTTTCAAGACATGCATTGTGCTGTGCTCCGTAAAAACGGCATCTGCTAACGCAACTGGAGAGGCTAAGCGAAGTTTCATTGACAAAACATGGAAATCATTGCTTCCATCTCGTTCCGTGATAGCCAGCCTGGGACTTCCCAGAGAGCAAGCCCTTGAGCGCCTCTCAGACCCTTCAAAGTTTTGCTGAGAGCGATTACGTAGTAGGTACTCAACACTGTGCCACTAGCAGCCGAGGTACCCAGTGTACAGTAATTCTACTGTACTTGTACTGTATTACTACTATGCACGTGCTATGGCGGTCTTCCCAAATTTTCACCACCGACGACTGGCGACAAGCATCGAGAACGCGACCAGCGAACGCATTTCCCTCGTACCGCACTCTCTGACGCACCCCTCGCCACGCGGTCCATCCATCACGTTGTCAACACATGGGGCTAGGCGATATTTGGTTTTTTTTGGCAATTTTCACACCGGTTGCAATCGGACCATTCCAGCGACTTCTCTCGCCGCTCAAGTCGATTCAGGTCACGGGCTTTCTTCCACTTCAGCAGTGTTCAGCCCATTGCGCAGTGTCCGATGTTCCCGGCTCCCTAATTTCCTTGCTACGGTCCTGAAGGGTTCCGATACCGCGTTCGTCGCGGTACCCTGCAGTGTCACAAGATGGCGGCATCTTTGACGCTCACCGAGGCGCAGACAGAACTGATCAAGTAGGTTTGCATGGCGAACTCGTCGCGTCGCGAGATGGCTAACAAACAGTCCCAGCTCCCTGCCGCAAGAAGACATCCCCGCGAAGCTCCGGTGTGCCATCTGTAGCAAGCTCGCCGTCAACGCGTTCCGCTTGCCGTGCTGCGAGCAGGCCATTTGCGAGAACTGCCAGTCGACTCTACCGTTGTCGTGCCCCGTCTGCGAACACTCCCCGCTGTCAGCCGACGACTGCAAGCCGCACAAGGCCCTGCGTACAACCATCAAGGTGTTCTTGCGGACCGAAGAAAAGAAGCGCGAATCGAGCCGGCCGAAGGATGTCCCTGTGACCCCCGTCACTCCGGTCGACCCGAGCCCGATATCCGCCTCCGCGCCCGCGATCCCAGAGCCAGCCTTGAACGCCGAGGGAACCGATGCTCAAGAACACCAGCAGCCCACAGTAGAAAAGCCAGCTACCGATGCCGGCGTCCCTGTGGAAGTGCAGGAAGGCGGCGATGCAGTCCCTGAGAAGGAAGGCCATGGAGGCGCAAAGAAAACGGCGGACGGCGCTGTAGGGCACCCTATATACCGCTCCAGCACGCCTACTCGGCTAACAAGAACTAGGAACAGCCATCGCATAACGCAACGGATGACGCAGCGGATGCCGAGCCTGAGGCCATTATAATGACCGATGTGGCACCAGTCCCACATGGGTCCGAGCTTGTTGAGGCTGGAGATGCCCAAGAAGCGAAAGAAGTAGAGGAGAATGGCGACGAGAACGAGGCGGGCCCACAGGGCTCCGGCATCGTCCCACCAGCCGGCATGAGCGGCGCATTTCCCACAACCGGCTTCGCCCCTGGATTCGACCAGATGCAAATGATGATGGCCATGCAAAACGGGTTTGGCAATTTTCCACCGATGATGGGTGAGTTCCGCCCCGTTTGCCATGGGATGGTCGTGCGACTTGGATTAGTAGCTAACACCCACTTTAGGCATGCCTGGCATGAACATGGACCCGATGACGATGCAGATGTACATGAATGGAGGCTTTCAAGGCATGGGCATGAACGGCATGAACATGAATATGGGCATGGGAGGCTACGGGGGCGAAGCCGATAACTGGAGCGGACAGCAATCATGGAATGTCGGCCAAGATAATTACAATCATCCAAGCGCTTCTGGCATGGGCAATGGTGATTATGGCTCGCTTAACTCTGGCTTCCAGACAGGATACAATCAAGGTAATTATGGCCACCAGAACCAGTTCAATGACTATCGCCGGAACCAGTACGGATTCCGCGGTAGAGGTCGAGGGCGTGGTTACGGATACGGATACGGGCGCGGGGGCTACCAACACGGATACGGCAACGGCAGCGGCAGCGGCAGCGCCAATTGGAATGACCAGGGTTACGAGGCACCGCCGTACCAGAGCGACCAAGCCGACCACCAGGGCAGCGGCGAAACGAATCCGGATGCCAATGTCGACGAGTTTGGGCGTTCGCTGCGTGGTGGTGACGCCGGGCAGGAAGGAGACGCTCCGCAAGAGCAAGTCGGAGGGGAAGATGCCCCAGCCATTACCAACCAGGAGCCGCCGAACGAGGGCGCAGAGGGCGCAGAAGGGTCGGTACCGCCGCCTCCGAACCCCGACGTGCCCCTGAATGCGCCCAAGGGCCCGAAAGCCATGCTGCGGGGTCTTCCCAACACGAGCATCCTGCATCTCCAAGCTAGAGGCTGGGTGGATGACGACAAGTCGCCGACGCCCTCTAGCGCTGCGGGGACGGGGTTCGACCGGGGCCGCTCGCGGAGCACGTCGCTCCACGGCTCCCACCGCGGCAGGTACCACAGCGAGCGCCACCAGGACCGGAGCCGGGAGCGCGACTACAGCGGCCGGGACCGGCACCGCGACCGGGAGCGGGACAGGGATCGGGGCAAGGACCGCGAGCGCTCCTCCAGCCGCAGCCGCAGCCGCAGCCGCAGCCACGACCGCAGGGAACACCGGCGCAGCAGGCGGCAGCGGTCGTACTCGCCGGGGCCGGCCGAGGGCGAGGAGAGGGAGAGCGGGGACGAGCGGCGCCGCCACCGGTCGTCGCACCGCAAGAAGCACTCGTCGCACGGCGCCGGGGAGGAGCGCGAGCCCACCAAGCCCCATCGGGACGAGCCGGAGCAGGACGGCCGGGCGAGGTCGGCCTCGCCTGTGGCTGAAGACAGTCAGCGCCGGAGCCACCGGAGCAACCGCAAGGAGCGTGACTCGGAGAAGCGCCGGGAGCGGGACAGGGACAGGGACCGGGGAGACAGGGATAAGGACCGGGATGAGCACCGGCGCAGGTCGCACCGGTCGCATCGCGACAGGGACCACGATCGGGACCGGGAGAAGGATCGCGACCGCGACCGCGATAGGGAGCGAGATCGTGATCGCGATCGAGAACGGGACCGCGACAGAGACAAGGAGCGAGACCGCAAAGACCGCCATCGCGATAGGGACCGCGACCGCGAACGAGACAGGGACCGAACGCGGGATCGGGACCGTGATCGTGACAGAGATAGAGGCCGCGAGAGCCGCCGCGACCGCGACAAGGACCGCCACCACCACCGAAGCAGCAAACCTACCTCTGCCGCGGCCGAACCCCCTTCCACCGCCGACACCACCACTATCACCAACAACGCCGAAACCAACAACAACGAACTCAACCCCGCGCAAGGCGGCGGAGGAGGAGCGGGAGGAGGATGCATCGAGATCAAAGGCGCCGCCGCCGCCACAGCAGCACCCATGAACACAAACACAACCACAACTTCAACCAGCGGAGATGTCGGTACCAACAACAGCAACAGCAACAGCAACAGCAACAGCAACAACAACAGCAACAACCACAGTCACACCAACCGCCGCTCGTCCCTCACATCCAACCCCAACAACAACCCCAACACAACTAGCAACAACAACAGCAGCAGCGGCGACGCCCACGCAGCAGAGCGTGCGGCGCGCGACAGGGAGAGACTGCTGCGCGAGACGCGGCGCATGGCGAGCCTGACGGGGCTGGCGGGGTCGAAGCGGAGTCGTGAGGTTCGGGACGGTGGTGGTGCCGGCGGTGGTGGTGGTGGTAATGGTGGTACTGTTAACGGTGGTGGTGCGGAGGAGGAGGGCGGTGGGAGGAAGAGGAGTCGGGGCGGTAACAACCTGAAAGGTCACGGTCTCAGTCTTAGGAGGGGCGGTAGTGGTGGTGGCGGGGGGGGGGAGGGGGGAGGGGGTGGTGGTGCGGAGGAGGAGGGCGGTGGGAGGAAGAGGAGTCGGGGCGGTAACAACCTGAAAGGTCACGGTCTCAGTCTTAGGAGGGGCGGTAGTGGTGGTGGCGGGGGGGGGGAGGGGGAAGGGGATAGAGGGGTGGATGATGGGGGGGTGTTGGATGAGGAGGAGAGGGTGAGGCGTGGTGAGGAGGAGAGGGAAAGGGCTAGGTTTAAGTGAGGGGGGAGGGGGGTATGTGAGGTGAGGTGGCGTTGCCTCTGTTCGCAGGGGGGGAGGTTTACGTTTTCCTGAAGCCTGAAGGGAGGGGCGGGGGCAGTTAATACGCTCTTGGCTTGGTCGGGGAGAAGGAAGAGGGGGTAATGATGGAGCTGTTGGTTGTCGAGGTTGATTGGGCTTGAGAGGGCGGTCCTGGTCTGTTCGGAGGTGCTTGGTGTTTTTCATCATCTACCGACCTGACTGCTGCATGGGACGGACGCGCATAGCTGAGATTTGGAATGGGCGGATGAATGTATGTACGCAAGTGCGGTGTACTCTACACAGTATGTACGTTGTTGCTAAGGTCTGGGCCTGATTGGTCCAGTTCCATGTCCTGTGCCGCCTCTCCCCATTGTCAACTCCAACCGCACTCATCAGCAACCGCACTTGATTTGTTTTACCTTGTTTCTAACCCGGTACAGCCATTTTCAGCCCAGTGAGATCACCAGCAACCGCCTCACCTTGACGGCCATTATCGGCCCAGCAAGTGGCAATCCATCTCGGCGCGACTAAAGTTCCAATCGACCGCGTTCGCGTCGTCACTCATAAATGAAAGTGAGCGCCCCAACCCAGAAAGAGGCCGCCCAAGTGAGTCGGAGCCAGCCTGAGTCAGTCGACGCACCCACCCCTGCCCGCACCGATGACGGCGATACCGACCGCCCCGTCCGGGTGCTGGTCCAAACCAGAACCCATCTCGTGCCGGGCGACAAGAGCACCGATTATTGGGAACGCATCGACGCCATGGAACGCCTGATCGGCCGGCACGTGTGGCAGCGCAACCTGGACCGCCTCCGCGAGCGCACCTGGCACCTCAAGTGCCACTTTGTCGTGCCAAGATGTCGAGTGCTGGTTTCTCGTCGACCACCACGGACCGGAGCCAAACCCGCCGCCGCCGGACCAGCCTGTTGTGTGGTATAGGTGGACTGGCACCGAGTTGTTCGTTCCATCATGCCCGAGTCTTGGAACAGGGTACTAGTAGTCCTGGTGTGCTGCTGACTTCCCGCTCCGGTGTCACGATACATGGCCCGCTCCCTCGCAGCGTCCGCCGCGAGCTACGCCACTACCCTTTCGAGAGGAACCCGCATCGCCATAAACCGCTCTTCGTTCTGGAGCCCGGCGCCACGCCGCCGCGGAGAAAATTCCGATCACACTCCGAGGAGGTACGCATCCGGCGGAGCGTGCTCCGGGACTGTTTGCTTGAGGGCAGTGGCATGAGCGATGCACTCGTTGAATTTGCGATTGAGAACCCGGACGTGGTGGAATGGGTGAGAGCGCGTGTCCCGCCCGAGACCTGGGGGAGGCTTGACCATGTCTCGGGCGCGCGGGAGTAGAGGAATCGGTGAGACAGGGGGAACCTGTGGCAGAGGAGCAGTCATGATTATTGCTTTTCGATGGAAACTTGAAGCACAAGGTATGCGGACCAGCCGCCGCAGATCTCGCAGCTTGGGTCGGGTCGCCTGTTGCTCTCGGAACGGCTGGAAGAGCCACCACCTGTGGACGACCCCCTGATACTTCGACCACCGCTTCCGCTTCCGCTTTTGCCTCCGCCGCCCAACCCGCCTGAACGAGAGCCGTGACGGGAAGACATCGTTGACAAGAGGTGCTCTTGCTACTCCGCGGGCAGTTAGCTCGTGCATGCTGATGGTGCTAAGCCAGGCTACCCTGGGTACGGTAGGCGTCGAGCTCACCTTGTGTTGCAAGAGCGCGTAGAGCCGGCGGAGGGAGTAAGGTAAGGTATGGTAGGTACCTATGTTGTCTGGGGCAAGCTCAGCCTCTGGTACCAATCGGCTTCGCCGTCGTTGTCGTGTGACTCGTGTCGCCCATAACTTCCAGGTTCAGGTACCCGTGATCAAGGAGCCGTCGTACTGTGCTACTTTGAAGATAGACCTCATTGAAGTGACTCGACTCACGAGGGGATAACTTCCATTCCCCAACCTCTCTTGTGCAGTGAGGTGATGGATTGACCAGACCGTGCAGTACCTACCTAGTACTAATTAGCGAAGTTGCAAAGGTACCACCCTACTACTAGTAATAGTACCACCTTGCCTTACAATCCAGCCCTGGTTTGTTTGTTAGCGCGGAACTTGACGGTTATATTTGGCCTCTTCTCCCTCCTTTCCTTTTCTTTCACCCTTTCCTTCTTCTTTTCCTTCTTCCTCAGGCTCCTCCTTCTCCTTTGATGTCATTTTCTTTTTTCTTTTTTCCGCTCATTTTCGTATTTTCTTTTTTCTCATCCTCTTTTCTCCTATCTCAATACCTTGCTGCCATATATTGTACCACGCCAACGAACAAACCAGGGGGTCGGATCGTAGATAAGTCGCTTGATTTGGCTCGCGAAGGCATCGTGCAGTGCCAGTCTCATGGGTGCTAAACACCTCAGAGTTGGTGCATGTCAATGTGTTTTGTCCCTGACTCTACGGCCGAGGTGGTTGAATAATTGGTATGGTTTAGGTTAATTATTTGATGGTGGGCACTGGACTCACTGTTGATTAAAGAGTCGGCAGTTCCTTTTACGTTGTTGCACGCTGCTCATTTTTTTCGTCTCTTTCCGTTCCAGGCTGCCCTCCAGACGTCTACCCTCGACAACTAAAACATTAGGTAGCGAGTCGAGAACGAAAAAGTAACAACGGGTCAGTACTGTATGCTGAGAAGCCTAAAATGAATCACGGCTACCTAACGTACTTGCATAACGAATGGCGCAGCATAACGAGCGGCGCACTTTTCTTAGACCTCGGTCGCTTTATATAAGTTAATTCCACCACAACGTCTTCAATCAATTGAAATTACTCGGAATCGCTTTCCTCAGACATCCCGCAAACTACTTGACAAGTTCGTAGGCTATGGCCAGGCTTCTTGCAATTGCTGCAGAGCCGAACGTGCGGCTCACCTACCTCCGTACGACCACCACTCTTGGACATTTCCTCGCAATCCTGACCACCAAGTCCCCGGTCAGCTATCAAAACCGTCGCCTCTTGTAAACTAAGTGATCCTCAATCCTCTTTTTTTTTTGGTCTTACGTCGCTTGCTTAGCCGCTCATTTGCCGTACGAAGCTCCTTGGTCTCAGCTCGGAGCAACACCATCTCGTGTGCCAATTTCAAGATGCTCTTCGCCTGCAAGTCGATGATGTCAAAAATGTGAGTTGAAGAGCTACCTTGATGGTTTTCGATCTTGCGCTTGAGAGTGCTCGAGCTCTGGGTAGCGTCGTACGCATTGGATGGGGTCTTTGGGACCCAAGAGGAGGCCGTTCCGGGACGCGAGTTTGGAGATGGGGTAATGGGCTTAGGGTCGAGGCGAGAGATCACCGATTCGGGGTCGAAAGGGACAAGGCCAGCTGCTCGAAAGCCTGCTCGTACGTTGTTTTCCGTGATAGAGGCGTGGAACGCCTCAACAAATGCGTCGAAGAAGTCCTCCTGCGTGATGTGGGTGATTTGCACCCGCATCATCTGCTCGATTTGTTTACCGTACGAAGCCTTGAGCGGACTAAAACACCCGACATCGAGACGCTGGAGGAAGTGAGATGAATGAGGAGGCATGCAAAGCGGAACAATGTTGTTGGCCTTGCAGAAATCTTCGAAGTCGACCGAGTGGTGGCTTTCGTGGCCGTCGAGGATAAGCAGTCGATATACTCCTTTCGTACGATGCTTGGTAGACTGATCAAAATGTTTTAACCAATTGAGACCAATCTCGTTTGTCGTCCAGCCATTTTCGCTCGTGTGGACTCTCCATTCGGGCTGGAATCGGCTGTGCTGGTACCAGGGGAGGTGGTTTTTTCCCTTGACGACGAAGTACGGCGGCGCGATCCAGCCATCCGCACACACAGCCTGGATCACCGTGACCCATTCCCGATTGCCAGGCTGCTTCGTACGAGGCCGGCCGCGGCGTTCGGAGTTTGTTACGACCTTTGCAGCCGAGAGCATGCCCATCACAAACCCAGTCTCGTCGAAATTGTAGATGTCCCCCTCTTGGATCGCGTATTTGTCAATCATGTTTCGTACGAGCCGAAACCACGCGTTTACCACGTCGAGGTCTTCGCATTGGGCCCTCTGGTAACCGATTCGACGTCGAAAACGCGTCGTAACCTCGGGATGTCGTTTCACGAAGCTGTTCGCCCATCGGGGTCCGACGCGTGACGCGTCGCGTGTCGTGCGAAGGCGATCGGCCATTTCTCGAATGTCAGAGAGCTGGGGCTGAAATCCTCGCGCATCAAGGTCGAGTACCCTCTCGAGAAGGATTTTTTCTTCTAAGTCGGTCACTTTTCGAAGGTTGGCAGGTGTTTCGCGTCGTGGTTGCATTCCAGCGCGTCGGTGACGGAGCGAGGTTTCGGGGATCTCGTAGAGAGTAGCGGCTTCCGTACGGAAAGTTTCGGGTCTTTTTTAAGAGCTTCAAGTGCAAGGATTATGCGACTTTCTTTTAGAAGAGGTTCCATTTTATTTCGTGGAAGACATTCGTGACGAAGTTGGAAGGTTGTAAAAGGAAGAAAAGTGTGCCACTCGTTATGCTGCGCCATTCGTTATGCAAGTACGTTAATCATTAATCAGTTGACCGTCGACAGTGACGGTACGTAGGTAATCAGTCGTCGCGGGCTTGGTAACTAAGCAGAAGTGGGACGAGCCATAAGCTCTGCCAAAGCTTAGCTTGACCAAGTCACAAAAAGTAGTGGTCAGGAGTTTGACGAATTTCATTTTTGATCGCGACCGTGTCGGGTGTTGCGTGTTTCGCGCGGGCTTGGAGCGTCATGGGATCATAACGTTATCGATCGTCTCTCCAGCTGTTACCGGCCCGCCGGTAAATACGGATCCGTATATGGAACTGGAGAGCGTTTGGGGTTCTAGCGCCTTACATCACAATACCACTGTACTGTAACATACAAGTACCCCTCATCAGCCGGAATGGCAGGTGGCCTCGACCGTGACACCCATGCCCCCTCCACCTCCACCCCGCACCTACATGTTCCCTACGTGCATCCCAGGCTGCTTGTCCGCTGCACCCTGACGTCTGCACGTTTGAATAGAAGTTCTCCATGGGCATCGATCGATATCTTCCGTCTACTGATCTATTCCATCAAAAAGCATTTCATTTTAAATCTTCACTACATGTAGACTGGGCACGATGCGACCGCTTGCTGGAGATGACGCTCACGCGCGTCCCCGCAGTTCCGACACCGACGGGCCTTCGACCTTCAGACTGCCCTCCGCTCCCCAAATGACCTACTCTCTCGGCGACGAGTCTACCATCGGCTCGTCACACCAGGCCCCGCCTCCTTACTCCAGGCGTGCAAAAGACCACCGACTGCCCCTTCCCGAGCTTCCCGAGCACTCCAAGCCCCGAGTGCCGTCGCACCACGACTTCGACCGGAACAAAGAGCACACTCCTCGACCCTCGAGCTCCAAGGGGCTTCTTGAAACCCTCCGGCATGACGACCACGACTCGTCACGGCCCATCCCGCCCTTCCCCCGACCAGCCGATGCCCCCAGTCTCTCCCAGCCCCTCACCCCGGTTCTGCTCGGTGCGTCGGGCCCCGCCTCGGCCCTCAGCAGCGTCTCCTCTCGGCGCAACTCCCTGTGTCTCTCGGACGACCTCGCCAGCTGCCCGCTGAGCATGAAAGACGGGGACATTGCCGTCGAAGACGAAGAGGAGGAGCTACATCCAGGCGAGGCTGATCCGGCCGGGCCAGAGAGCTCCTCGTCCATGATGGACAGCGGGAGCGCCCCGCAGCTGGTCATGCCCAGCATCAAGATGCCGAGCCGCCGGCCGTTTACCGACGAGGGCAAGCGCATGGGAAAGCTGAAAGTGTTGGTTGCCGGGGACAGCGGCGTCGGCAAGACGTCGCTGATCAAGGCCATCGTCCAGTCGTGCGAGCACATTGTTCACGTCGATCCCATCACCCCTTCGGGGCTGCTTGTTTCGTCCGTGACGAGGTCGACGCAGGCTATACTGCCTGGCGCCGGAAGACCGAGGGGCAGCAGGCGCCGGGCGGCTAGGGAGAGTATGGGGACGAGGGAGATTACTGAGATCTATGCGAGCACCAAGCCGTATCCCGAGTGGTGGTCCGAGGTGGACGATTTGCGGGTGCTGAGACGGAGGAAGAGCCTGGGCGATGCGGTGCTTGATCGGAATCTCTGCTTTGTTGATACCCCCGGGTATGGGAGCGGGTTGTCGGTAAGTCGGACATTGCGGTGCAGGGTGCCCAGCTGACGATTACAGTCTATGGACACAATAACACCGGTGGCGCAGTACACTGAAGCCCATCTGCGACGGATATACTCTAACTACCTAAGTGACGGAGACCTTTTGAACATGCTGGGAGGCGAGGGCGGGGTCCAGGTTGACGCCGTGTTCTATATGGTCTCAAATCGTATGTACCCGCTCCCACTCTCCCAGGGCCATTGCTGATTATCCCTAGGCCTCCGCCCAGTCGATATCGAGTATCTCCAGCAACTCTCGCCCCTGACCAATATCGTCATTCTCCTGGCCCAGACCGACCTGATGTCACCCGAGCAGGTTGCCGCCAGCAAAGAGCAAATCTACAGCCAACTAAAACAAGCTAACATCCGTCTCTTCTCCTTTTCCACCTCATCCCCGTCCGATGCGGACAAGCAAGGCATCTACGCCATCTCAAGCGTCGCCGGTTCCGACCACGACACAATGGACGCCAGCCTGCTCATGTCGCCCGACTACGTGCAACCGTTGATTTCCACCGAACTTACAGCCCTCGTGGCCCACGTCTTCACGCCAAACGGCGCGGCCTGGCTCCGCCACTCCGTCGCCCGCAAGTACCTCGCCTGGCGCAACGCCAACTCCCCCTCGTCTCCAGTCTCTTCATCATCAACGCCCCCGCCCCCTCTCGCCCGCAACCAATCCCTCCCGCCCAGCCTCAGCTTGGGATCTTCCTCGCTAGCTGCATCCCCGCCCTCGGCCCAACCAGGCCAGCGTACTCCCCTCTCTCCCTTGTCGCCCATCCAACCTCCCCCCACCGCCACAGGAGCGGGCACCAGCTACGCCCTCGCGCGCCTGACGGACCACGCGCAGAGGGAGGAGCGGATGGCGCAGGTGCGGCTGGCTAATTGGGCCGCGGAGCTGCAGCGCAGTCTGGAGCGGGAGCGGGAGGAGTATGCGAGGCTTGCCCGGCAGGAGAGGGCCGTCTGGCTTGCCGAGAGAATCGGTGAGTGTGTGAGGGAGGGCGCTGCTCCTGCTGCTGCTGCTACTGCTGCTGCTATTGGCGTTCCTGGGGCGCCTTCTCGGTTCGATGGGGTTGTTGTTGCTTCGGATCGCGACCGCGGTAGGGGAAGGGGTAGTCGGAGTAGGAGTAATAATGGAGTTCTGGAGAGGTGCAGGAGGAGGAAGGGGATGAGATTGAGGGGGGGAGGTGGTGGATTTGGGGAGGTGGAAGGGGAGACCCAGCACAGGCGCAGGCAGGATCCGCTCGGGTTGCTCGAGGTTGCTGATGAGTTGAGGCATCGGGGCCTTGTTGCGCTGGAGGTTCTCGGGAGCATCGGCGTGCTGGGCGGGCTGGCGCTGTGGGCTACCAGGCATTACCTGCATGTCCAGGGCCTTGGGTTGGCCGCGGGCGAGTGGGAGCGGTTTTGGTATGGACCTCGGTAGGGGAGAGGGGTCTTGCTCGAGTGGGTGAGTTGGTTATCTTTGCTTCTTTTCATTCTACCTTAGGGGATGCGCATACCCAGGTAAGTCAGTCATGGGGGGTGCTGAGCATTTCTGGAGTTTTGGTATGTCTTGTTTCGGGTTCCAATATTCAATGGGGCTCCTGGACGAAGGAAGACATCGCAGTATTGGGTGGAGTTAAGGTGTCGGGGATGGGAATGGGGATGGGGCATTGTTGGAGTTTTACAGCCGTGGTTATATGGTTTCTCAAACAACACTGCTCAAGTATCTCATATCTCTTGAAGTGCATAATACTATATTTTTGTATTTTTCAGCACCTCGAGCCTTGTCTTTGGAACTAAACTGCTCACTTCCCACCACCTGCTCTCAATCCTGTCAGCACGGCTCCCACGGTGGTAAGATCTCCTGACGCGTGCTAGTAGTAGTAGATGACTCTCTCTCCCCTGTCGCCTATCATGGGTAAAGGTTTGCTATCTTGTCCATGGCGCACATACCAAAGTCTGGATGAAGCGAATTGTGGGATGTGGATGGAGTTTTGGCACTGTAGCATTGGGTTGACTTTACCGAAACCCCTTTATGAGTAAAGGGTTCCCAATGCATGCGAGACCAGCAGACATTTTAGAAATCAGGAGGGTCCATTGATATTTCGCCATCTGCTGAGTGTCCCTCTCCTTTGGCAGTTCCAGAGGATGCAGTCCCTCACGGGCCGACTTTGCTGCAACGGCCCGACATACCAGTGCCTTGCATGCCGTCCCGAGCCGGCTCCACTTGCCAAGCTCGCCAAACTGTGCAACTGCAAGATCCAATCGGAACCGCCCATCCCATCAATCCAGGCTTGGCACGCCTTGCTGGGCGGTCAGGATGACTGGCCCACTTACCCCGCGATACTGCCGGTGATCCCTGGATCCACAGCCTCAACGTCTCCTGTGCAACGACTTTTTCCCTGCATGCTTCCGCCAGAAACTGTAAGTCAACCTCTGCAGCTTGTCCCATTGCAACTTCATTCGCGGTTCTCTCAGGATTGGAATACAGAAGGTAATGTGGCTCACGAGCAAGGCATTCCTGCTTTTCCTGTCCTGCACTTTGATAGCTTTCCCAGTTCTTCCTGCATCCCTTTGGCTGGCTCGTCTTGGGCTGTTTACATTGGTTTTGGCGATACTTGGTCCCGAGCAGCTTTTTGATCCCATCTCGTGAAAGTCGGCCTAGAACTGCGAAAGTTTCCCTGCCCTACAAAGCTTGCCCTCTCACCTTTCCACTTCTCTCACGTCTTCCAACTTCCACAAACACAACCAAAAAAATCCAATCCTTTTCCACCTCACACTCTCCACTCGTCTTCATCTCCTCGGTTCTGACAGCAGATTCGCTTCTCTCAGACAACTCTTAACAAGCAATCGCGACCGTGGTCGGTTGATACTCGATCATTTCATCGTCGACAAGCACCAAGTCACGGCAACTCCTGAGGCATTCTTCCGCTCAAGACACCATGTCTCAGCGCCCGGGCACGCATGTGCCTGCCGTGCGTGCTGAAACGGAGAAGTCCCTCGGTATCACGCAGCGCTCGGCTGCCATCAACTTCGCCTGGACTGGCGACATTCGCAAGCGGTAAGTCTATCTGACCTTTTGTTTCAGTCTACTCAATCAATGAGGTCGTCGCGATCCGATCTTTGTAGCCCAAAGGCGGAGCACGTCGCCCTAGTCGGCTTCTGCGCTGCAAAGATCGGATCGCGCTGACACCGCCTGCGATCTGAACTCTGCGCCCTTGCGCCCCTGCGCACCGAGTCTCTTATTGCATCCGTTTAGCCTACTGTCTCGTTTCGTGGTTTGACAGCTAACTAGTCCCAGATACACCGATTTCCTGGTCAATGAGATTCGCAAAGATGGCACTGTCCTTCACCTTCGCGATTTTGAGGAGGAGGATGCTCCTCTCCCGGTTAGTCAATTTTCTGGAATTTCGCAATTGAACTGCTTCTAACACCGCCATCCTCGCAGACCGCCATTGAGCGCAAGCCCTCTGCTGCTGAACTGAAGCTCGACAACAAGCCAAAGGTCCATCCCGTCTCCGAGGATGACCGCAAGGCTCTGGCCGCCCTGCTCGGCGAGCCTATCACCCAGAAGCTGATTGAGCTTGATGAGAAAACTCAAGCCAAAGAAACCTTGACCCCAAATGAGCGCTCCGTCGTGTTTGACGCCATCACCGATAGAGCCAAGCGGGGCGCTATCCACCAGGTTTGTTGCCACGGCTTCCTGTCCGCTCGGGAGTCTCATGCAGTGCTAACATTTAGCAGGAAATTCGCCGCATCTTCGGCGGTCGCTTTGACACGGTTGCGGATGCAACGGGCATCATCACTGCTACCGCTGCCAAATGGGCCTCCAACAGCCGGGCTGCCAGCCAGAACTGGAGCCAGAACTGGGGTCCTCGCCGTGACAACAGCCGCCGTGACCAAGCCCGTGAGTTTGGCGAGCGCGGCGGTGAATTCCTCCACTTCACTCTCTACAAAGAGAACAAGGACACCATGGACGCAGTCAACACCATCGCCCGCCTCCTCAAGATCAAGGCGTCAAACTTCGGCTTTGCGGGTACCAAGGATCGTCGGGCCGGCACTGTCCAGCGCATCAGCGTCTACCGCCAAAAGGCCTCCAACCTCATCTGGTTGAACAGCAGAATCCCTAATGTCAAGGTCGGGGACTTTGAGTACTCCAAGGAGCCTCTTCAGCTGGGTCAGCATGGCGGCAACGAGTTCGTCATCACGCTCAAGAACTGCCAGCCCCTGGGCGGCGACAACTGCTCCCTGCCCCAGCGCATGAAAATGATCCAGCAGGCTGTCGAGTGTGGCCTCGCCTACCTCAAGCACAATGGCTACATCAACTATTACGGTCTGCAGCGCTTCGGGACCTACACCATTGGTACCCACCTGCTCGGCATGAAGATCCTGAAGGGTGATTACGAGGGCTTCATCGAGGACATCCTGCACATCGACGACGACCTGCTCAAGGAGGTCTTGAGCAACACTCCTCAGCAGTACGGGTCCGGCAAGGATCTCCAGAACAACCGGGACGACCACAACCGCGCCCGTGGCATCACCACGTGGAAGGCGTCCAAGAATGCTAGGAAAGCTCTTGAATTCCTCCCCAAGCGTTTCAGCTCGGAGACTGCCATCATTCGCCATCTGGGTAAGAACCCGAAGGACTTTACTGGAGCCGTTCTGAGCATCACCCGCGGAATGCGCATGATGTACGTCCATGCCTACCAGTCGTACGTCTGGAACTTTGTCGCCACTCGTCGTTGGTCCAAGTACGGAGCCAAGGTCATCGAGGGCGACCTCGTCCTGCTCACGGGCACCCGCCGTCGTGACAAGGCTGACGACGACGAATTCAACCCCTACGATGATAACGACGACGACAACATCTACGCTCAAGCTCATGCCGTGACGGCCGCTGACGTCGCCAGCGGCAAGTTCACCATCTTCGACGTCGTCTTGCCCACTCCCGGTTATGATGTTACGTATCCCCGGAACGAGATCGGCGAATTTTACGTCGAGTTCATGGGAAATCCCGAGAACGGCGCCTTGAGCCCATTCGACATGCGCCGCAAGCAGCGCGAATTCAGCCTCAGCGGCAACTATCGCCCCCTCATCGGCCGCTTGATTGGCAACCCCCAGTACGCCGTCCGGGCTTACCGCGATGACACAGAGCAGATGTACCCCACTGATCTCGACTATGCTCTCCACAAGAAGAACGCCGAGAAGCTCGCAAAAAAAATGGCTCATCCGGGCTCCCTGCCCGGTATCAACTCTCTTGTCAACCGCTGGACCCACTTCTCTCAGAACGCTGCTACATACGACAACGCCATGGCTACCGAACGCCGCCGCAAGGCTGAGCAGGAGCCGCCTTCTGATGGCGTCATGGTCACCAACGAGACTTGGGTCCAGACTGGGGCCGACGGCAGTGCCAAGCGTGTTAAGCTCGCGCGCCACCACCAGCAGATCGAGAACCAGCCGAACGGCCTGTCTCACGCTGACGCGGCCGACACCATTCCGACCCTGAAGGTTGACGAGCCTGAGGAGGACGCAAGCCATCCTCGTTTCCCCGTCGGCAACGGCGCCCCATTGACCGAAGACACTGGGAGCGCCTCGCCTCCGCACATTTTCACGGATGGTCCCTTCCCCATGATTCCTCTTCCCAAGGGCGCCATCCCCACTTCTGGGGTCCGCGGCATCTCAGACACTTACTATGCCGAGACTGGCAAGATTCCCTACTTTGGGCCCCTCCCGGCCGGCTTCACCATGCAGACGAATGCCGGCGGTGATGCCTCCCAGGGCCAGCAGGCTGCTCCGCACCCCGAGATCAAGGTTGAATCGTCCGGCGTGCTGAATCTGAGCGAGGCTACCAATCACTCTACCAACACCGCCGATAACCAGGGCGACAGCATCATGCCCGATGTCGTCACCAAGCAAGTCAAGTCCCTGACTGAGGATTCGATGAGCAATGGCGATGACAAGGCTCTTGTCAAGGTTGAGGAGGCTAGCAACGCCGACCCTGACGCCGAAGTGGTCAATGGCGTCACTTCGCCCAAGCTTCGCACCGCATCGGACAACCCGCTCTCTGTCCCCGGCGCCGACATTGACGAGGGCAGCATTGACCCCAAGGCCGACAAGATTGCTGTGATCCTCAAATTTCAGCTGAAGGCCAGCAACTACGCCACCATTGTGCTTCGCGAGCTCATGGGCACGACCATTGATGGGACTCCCCTCTAGGCGCGTCATGGATGGTGGCGTCGGATTGCCTGATCCGAAACTTTCGCCACGAGGGTGTGACACCTCTTTGGCATACTTGTACTGGCCCTGTCGATTTCGTTACGGCCTCTTGTTGGCCTACTTGATCCTTTTAAGCGTACTGTTGCTCCGACTTGGTTGATCAAACTGTCCCGCCAACACATCGACCTTGAAGCTCACTATGAGCACATCTATTACGCATTCTAGGCGCTTCGGTCTCGATTTCTCATGTCTTCCGGAAAACTGACCGAGACTCTGTCTCAGCTGGAGATGACTGTCGCTTTCACCGTTCTGGAAGCCTACTCGACTTGTCATCATCCCGTGCCGACGGTTCTTGAAGCACTGCGACTGTGCTCGCTGATGCGTGGCAACCTTGCCTCTGCTCTCTGCGGCAGGGTGGCCTGCGAAGGACTGCTTTTCTATGCACAACTCTGTCTCGGGCATCTCGGCTCTCTTTTCTTTTCTTTTTTCTTTGACTTTGTGCTACCTGTCGGTTCGGCTCACACATGGAGTGGGAAAAACAAGGGGTCGCTAATCTGCTGCTGTTCTGCTTTCCAAAGCTTGCTCTGCGAGTGGCTGCCATATGGTTGGCGGCTGCGTATTCAGCATGGGAAGTCTTTTGGCGCGCTGCATTGCATGGGCACGACATGGCAAATGGTGGTCGGGCGGTCAAAATCCGATATCCTCTGAGGAACTTCTTTCTCTTTCGGCGTTGGCAGTTAGACAGGAGGGGACAATACTGGGAGAGGATTTCGACGTGATCATGACGGACCATTGAGATACCCCTTTTGCAGGATGGGTAGATGGGTTATGTACGACTACGATGATGGCACTGGGCAGTTAGATGGGATAATGAAAATGGTGATCTGTATTGACCACTGGTGTGCTGCGATTGGGGGATTTCGTGTGTCCGTCGACCACGGGACTCTGGGGGCCTTCTCAGCTCTGCTGATGAGAATCGGACTGACAAACTCCTGGCGGGCATCTCGGCCGGGCATGGAGTATCAAGGCCGTCGTGGTATCCTTGGAGGTGCGGTGGTCTGACCAGAGGAAGGGGAGTTGCCGCCCTACATTGTCTCATACCGTCTAACTGACCAGAATGCGACGAGGACGGAGACAGGCCAAGTCACAAACACCAGAGTATCGACTTCATCACCATCACCGACACGGGAGGACAAAGTCTGAAGTCATGAATGTACCTCATTTAACCCGCACCCCTCATCCACGCTTCGTTCGCTAAGTGGTTAAGGTACCTTGGGCGATGCCCTCCTGACTTGAAATCCAAAGTGTAACCAACGAAGACTACAGATTGCGGTGATAGTAAGGATGAAAGAAAGAATTAGAAAGCAAGTAGATGCTCATCGCTGATGACCAGGACCAAACACAAAAAGAAGCCAAAGCAAGCGAGACCCAAAAGAAATCCAATCATTCCCTCCTCCATCCGCCATCCATCTGTCCGTCCGTCTCCGTATCCAAGCAAAAGTTACGATTCGATAAGATCGTGACGCAGTTTGTTCCGTTCATTCCCACCCCAATCCCTTCCCCTTCCCATCTCTTGTTGTTACTCTAATATCCAAGTCAACAAGTAGAAATATAGGATACTCGAGCTGCTAAGAGAAACCAGACATCCCCCTTCCCCAACCTCATGACTGGTATCCCCCAACGCCACGCCCACGGAAGAAAGAAAGGAAGACGGGAGAAGGAAAGCATGCCGCAGCATCACAGGTATGTATGGGCTTTGCCCATAATCACTCAGTGAGGTACTCCAAGCCGAGACCACCCCTTCCCTTCAGTTCTGCTTCTTCCTTTCCCTTTCTTCCACCCGGCACGGCTCCCTGTTTTTGTTTTGTCTTTTCCACTTCCCGCGGGGATCTAGAGCCAACAGCTCTGTCTGCTCGTTCGTTCGTTTTGTTGCTTGTTGGTTATCTGTTTGCTCAATGCCCCCGGTGCGACCATGTCTTGTGAACAGGCGCAACCAAACTATCTTGCCGATGCTGCTGACAACACGACGGTGACGGTGACGGTGACTAAGATGATTATGATGCTGCCGATGTTGCCGATTTGACGCCGCCAGATGCTGATGGATTTATACTGGTGTGGAGGTTGGGGTGACTGCCGATGCTGCGGACGAGGGTGGTAGGAACTGTGCCGGCGCAAATTTTTCGCCGCAACAACTGAGTGTCTCGTCCGGTCAGTTGTCTTCATCTTTGTCCGGCTGTGGATCTGAAGGAGCGGTGATTAAGGTGGTGTGTGGGTTGGTAGTCAACCTGGGACGAGGAGAGTTTGGTGAGCTGTGCGAGACGGCGGTTGCTCTGCGGGAATGGTCGCTATTACTGTCACTTCTCTGTCCGCATGAGGTCTCGGGTCAAGGATTGTGAAGGGTATCTCTGAGGTTGGTGGTTGGTGGCAGGAGACGTGGGCTGCCCCAAAGGACCTGTTTCCGCCGCTTCCGCCGTCCTTCCTGCTGCCGTTCTGATGAGCAATCCGCAAATTAAGTTTCCTTCTCTGGCGTTCTTTGCTTCCTCTGCCCCACCCCTACCGGCGCCGCAGGCCGGGTCTCGCTGTCCAGCACTCTATGCCTTCTGTGCGGCCTGGGGTTCCTGGTCGTCCCAGCCCCATACCTGGGCTAGGTAGCGGCGCATGTTGACGCGCTTGGTGCTCATATCCTTCATCCAGGGGTGCTCCAGCATGCGCCAGGGGGTGGCTCGGCGGGCGGGTTCCTTCTCGAGACTGGTTGCGAGTGGTTAGCGTGACACGCCAGCAGTGATGAAGAAGAGAAAAGGGAAACGTACCAGCACTCGATAAAGAACTTGAAATTAGCACTCCAGAAGATGCCGGCGTCGGGTTCGTCCTTGAGCTTGGGCGTGGGGTGCTTGACGATGTACGTCAGCAAGTCCAGAGGAGTGGCGCGGGGCTGCATCTCGGTTCCGTCGGCCGGGAAGGGGAAGCGATGCTGGGCAACTTCGAGCAGGGTGATGCCGGTCGACCAGACGTCAGACGTGATGGTGTAGGACTGGCCTGTGATGCGCTCGGGCGCCATGTAGTAGCTCGTCCCGATGAAGGTGCTGGCGTCGCCCTTGGTACCGAACTCGCCCGACACGCCAAAGTCGCAGAGCTTGACGTCGCCGTTGCGGCAGAGGAGAATGTTGCTCGGCTTGATGTCGCGGTGGATGATCTTCTTGGAGTGTAGGTATGTCAAGCCCTGGAGCACGCCGTCGGCGACCTTCCCCAAGACCTTCTCGCCCGTCCGTCCACCGAGGCGTTTGACTTCCTTGTAGATGCTGTCAAGCGAGCCGCCCTCGCAGAACTCCATGGCGATGGAGATGGTGGCTGTAGCAGGGTCTACAAAGGCGCCGTAGTAGCGGCAGATGTGTTGGGAGGCACATCCCTTGTTGAAGCCCAGCTCGCGGATGATTTGTCTCTTGGCATCGGGATCAGGGTTCGTTGTGATGATCTGAGCTGTCAGCAAAAAATTGACACGGCAGGGGGATGCAAGACTTGGGGGTAGCGACCATACCTTCAGGGCAAAAACGGTGTTGTGTCCCTTGAGTTTGCACTTTGTCACGGCACCACCGGCACCCTCGCCGAGGTTTCCGAGCTCGATGATCCTCTTCTCGTGGCTCACGATGCGCCAGCCATCGTCATCCAGGTCTTCGACGTCTGCTGTCCTCGCTTTGTCGAGGGTGAGATCGTCAAATGCTTCCAACAGGCCACCCTCTCCGTCCATGCTCTCACTCGCATTCGAATATAACGAGCCGACGGCTGACACGGGGTCGCCGGTCGAGCGGCCTATCCCGTACTGGCTTGCAAAGGAGAGAGCGCTGAACTGGGAACCGGCGCTGGTGGGATTGCTGGCGCGGCCGTCGAGCGGCCCAAAGCTCCCGCTCCTGCTGTGGGCGGCACTGCTTTCGCTGCCGCCGCTCGCGCTTTGTAGGTTGAGGCTGAGGGAGGGCTTGGTTGGTGGTTGTTCTTGGGGTACCACAGTGCTGCCCATGGGGGTCGCTAGGTGCAGAGTGGGCAGGGCCGGGCGCGGAGGAGGCGCCCCTTGGTTCCCGAGCGGCTTCGCGCTGGCGGATAGCGGAATGGCGAGCCCCAGGCGGGGTGCGCGACCGCCTGGACGAGCGCCGGGGATGGCTGGGCGGAGGAGTGGTGGTGCGGCCGACATGGTGGGGACTGGGGAGGGGTTCTGTTGAGGGATTCCGAGCGAAGGCTTCATGGTGGGCGATGTTGTCAGCGGCAAGGCAAGCTCAAGGGATGTCGGGAGATGTGAATGGTCTCTCGTTCTCGGCAGGGCGGGTTTCAGAGCATCACTCTTCCTCCTAGCCTCAAGAGAGAGGGAGAAGCGAGTGGGAGGCTGTCGGGGCGAGTGGTACGATACAAGTAGACGGGAAGAGGAAATCTCGGGCGTTGAGTTTACAAGGACGGAGCAAAGAGATGGGAGCTCGTACCACGGCTGCAGCGGCGTCGCTGCCCTGGTTCTGGGAGGAGGCCATTATTGGGTCTGGGTTCTGCGGGCCCAGCTCGTTCGCTATCCACTAGGGACTGGAGCAGCAAACCAGACTGGCTTGCAGACAAACAGGGCGCGATGCAGTGGGTTATCCCGACTAATAGGGCCAAAGCGACGTTTGGCGGGCGCGCCGGGTCGTCGACTGGGATGCGGGAGCGGCCAAAGGATTTGGTGTGCAGCGTGCGCAACACAGCAGCAAGCAACGCACAAAGGGATGCGGGCAACGCTGGATCGAGCAGCTGGGGAAACTGCGGTGTACCTCGGGTTCGGGGGTCGGGCCTGGGCTCAGGTTCAGGCTCAGGGACGGGCTCAGGCTATGAGTTCGTGCTCTGGGTCGGTGAGGACGGTCAAGGAAGGTAGTTGGCAGGTTGGGTCGTGGCGAGGCGGCGGACTGGATCAGTTGCTGCGCTCGTTTATGCAAATGGCGCAAATCCGTCTGGGTAAGGTACGGAGTAGGTCCTAGCAGCCAATGCGGTGTGGTGAGATGCTGATCCGAGGCAGTCTGCGCAGTGGGTGGCCCGCCAAGTCGGTTCGGTCGGGTTTGTTGGCCTCTGTTGACGTTGCGAGTGTTGGGATGGAATGTTGTGCCCCGGAGAGGGTGCCGTAGTTGATGATGAATGCAATCGGGCAGCGCTCAAATGACCCCTCCACGAGCGAGGGACAGTACAGGCACAGTAAGGTACAGTACAAGGTACACGTGTAGGCGCCCGTTCCAGGTTTCCAGGGGCTCGCGGCTCCACAATTCAGTGATTGCGTCGGCCCGGCCAATGCCCGAGGCGGGAACGATCAGGGGGTCCAGATGGCTCTGTCAAAGGTGGACCTTGGATTTGACGGACAAAGGCCTTTGCTTCCAGGCTCACTCATCAAAATCGACGGAAAACCCGATTGGATTCTGGGAAACGGATCCAGCGAGTCAGATAAGACGGCTCGGGGATGGAAGGGTAGCGAGCATCGGGCGGCTGCTGCAACTCCAAGCAAATCAAAAGCAACAACTGGGCTCTTCCAGGCTGGTTGGTCTCATGTCGCATCTCGGCTTTGTCCAAACGGGCTGCAAGGGAGCAGGGGGTGGGAGCTGTAGCCGCCCGGCACCAACGGCCATGGCGTCGAGGCGTCAGTCCTGTGTCTCATCAGTCCTAGCAACCCCACAGTCGACGCCTGATTCACTGGGGCGTGGCTGCCAGTCCTGCAGATCCTGTACTCCGTCACTCCGTGCCGACTGTGTACCGCAGCGACTGTACATAATTAACGACAAGCAAGCCGTGTGCAACGGATGGTTTCCTGAGCTCCCAACGCTGAGATTGCCATCTTGTTTCAAGATTGCCGCGCTGCAGTGCCAATTGCCGTAGCGGCTGACGTGAGCAAGGACCTCCCGTACACAGCAGCTACCGGTAACGGTACATTGTGTAACGGATGATCGGGCAATTTATCAAATCAGACTGCCGACAAAAATCGCTGATGTCGGACCTGGAGATTCCCATCATCTTCCCGGGCTCGACATTGCACCGAGTCGGTTTCGGCAGACTGGCATGGTGTGTGCTAAACCGGGCGCTTCAGTGGCCAATCCAAAGCCTCGATGCGCTTCCGCGCAGGGCTCGTTGCAGAAGGAAGCTCGAAAGCACTGTAATCAAGGCTAAAGTATCTGAAACATAATGAGACCCCAGCATTGCTCTCTATTCATCTCAGTCAGCTTCTATCACAGTACGCATTTCCAGATCACCCGAGACAACTCGGGCAGTGCCTGAATTCTAGTCGCTCCTTCAAGCGCCCAAGGCTGGCGCTTCTTTGAGCTGATAAGCGCCGTGATGGACCGTTTGATGCGCAAGTGGGTCTCGGCTCCAAGCCCGCTCGAACTGGCTCCACCACTTTCCGCTGCCAAGAGATCTCCATTTTTCCCGTCGTGAACCCTGCCAGAAAAAATTAACCTTCCAGGTTCATCAAAGACGGCTTTGTTGGTGAGCATTGCGATTAGCCATTTGAGCGGCTCGCAATTATCAGTTTGTATGCAGGCAGTGCAGTGCAGTTTGTCTCGAGCCAAATCAAACATGCCATCAATCGCTCAGTCTGCGAAAGGCAGGCCCAAGAAAGAGCCAGCCGATGATGATGCGTTTGTCGATGGGACAGCTTCGGATTCCGCTTCAGATGGTTCAGGTGCAAGTTTGTACGCATCGGACTCGGACTCCCTGGACAGCACCATCCCCAGAAAACGCCGCCGCATATCTCCTGCGGAGATTAATGTTGACGACGACGACGACGTGGACGGAGAAGTGGCACCCAATATCATCAAGTCTGCCTTTAATGTGCCGTCCCGCATAGCAACAAAGCGCAGACCCCAGGCTGAGATCAAGGGTGATGAGGCTGCCCGCCCAAGCGAGCTGGACCTCGACTCTGAGCCTGGGCCAGCTTCCGGGGTCACGGCCCCGGTGGATGCCAACACCACTTTCGAGTCGCTCGGGCTCCGGCCATGGCTGGCCCAGTCCCTGGCCAACATGGCCATCAAGCGGCCAACCGCCATTCAGAGGGAGAGCATACCGATGCTGCTCAAGGGGAGGGACTGCATTGGTGGGAGTAGGACTGGCTCGGGCAAGACGGTGGCCTTCGCCGTGCCCATCCTCCAGAGATGGGCCGAGAACCCGTCTGCCATCTTTGCCGTCATCCTGACCCCTACACGGTAAACACCCCAAAGGTTCCTTTTCACACCTTCCCCTTGCTAACGGCCACCCAGCGAGCTTGCCCTCCAGATCTACGAGCAAGTCAAGGCCATCTCGTCGCCACACTCGCTCAAGGCCATTCTGGTGACAGGCGGCTCCGACATGCGGCCGCAGGCCATCGCCCTGGCCCAGCGGCCGCACATCGTCATCGCCACCCCGGGCCGCCTGGCCGACCACATCCGCACGTCGGGCCAAGACACGGTGTGCGGGCTCCGACGCGTCCGCTTCGTGGTCCTCGACGAAGCCGACCGGCTGCTGGCCGCCAACGGGCCGGGCAGCATGCTGCCGGACGTGGAGGAGTGCCTGGGCGCGCTGCCCCCGCCGGCCGAGAGGCAGACGCTGCTCTTCACGGCAACCATCACCCCAGAAGTCATGGCGCTGAAGAACATGCCCCGCCAACCAGGCCGGGACCCGGTCTTTGTGTGCGAGGTCGACACCGACAACCTGGCCATCCCGCCGACGCTCAGCCAGATGCACCTCCAAGTGCCCGTCACACACCGCGAGCACTACCTGCACATGTTCCTGCTGACGCCCGCCAACGCGGAGAAATCCGCCGTCATCTTCTGCAACCGGACCTCGACGGCCGACTTCCTGCACCACCTGCTCCGGCTCCTCGACCACCGCGTGGCGGCGCTGCACTCCAAGCTGCCCCAGCGGCAGCGCATCGACAACCTGGCGCGGTTCCGTGCCTCGGCGGCGCGCATCCTCGTCGCCACCGACGTGGCCGCCCGTGGTCTGGACATACCCGAGGTCAAGCTCGTCATCAACTACGACATCCCGCGGGACCCCGACGACTACATCCACCGCGTGGGCCGCACGGCGCGTGCGGGACGCAAGGGCGACGCCGTGACGTTTGTGGGCCAGCGGGATGTGGACCTGGTGCTGGCCATCGAGCAGCGCGTCGGGAGGCAGATGGAGGCGTGGCAGGAGGAAGGGGTCAACCTGGAGACGAGGGTCGTGAGGGACGCGCTGAAGCTGGTGGGGGAGAAGAAGCGGGAGGCGCTGTTGGAGCTGGAGGAGCACCGGGAGGTGGGCGGCAAGAGGAAGAGGGGGAAGCAGAAGCTGAACATGGTCTAAGACGGCCGGGGTGAGTGATACAGGCGGCAGGTTTTTAGGGTACGTGCTAAGCTCGTCCATAGACATGTCAACTAGCCCCACGTAATAACAGAACAATGCCGACAACACCTACTCCTCAACCAACCTCAACACCCGAACCGCATTACCTCCAAGCACCATCTCCGCCTCCCGACTGCCCTTCCCCAACGCCTTCTCCACAGCCGTCACATTCCACCGCACACTCTCCCACTCCCCCTCCGCATCCCCATCCACCGGCGGAAAAAACGGATGGTCCGTCCCAAACATCAACCGATCCGCGCCCCCCGCCGCCTCCACCGCCGCCCTGACCCCGACCTCGCTATACACCACCGCATCAAGATACACCTGCTCCCTCAACACCTCCCACACCGTCCTCCTCTCTTTCCCTGCCCCACCACCAAGCTTAAGATCATGCACAACACAACTCTCAATCCTCCCCGCCAAAAACGGCAGCGTGCCCCCCGCATGCGCAATAATTAGCCTCAGCCCGGGTACGGCGTCAAACACCCCCACCAGGTACATGCGCGCGACGGCGATGGTCGTCTCCATGGGGAACCCCAGCGCCAGCGGCAGCACGTGGCCGTAGTCGCCGCGGGCCGACTGCGGGCCGAAGACGGAGGGAGGGAGGCCGTAGTGCGGGTGCAGGAAGATGGGCAGGTTGGCGTCGGCTAGGGCGGCGAAGAGGGGCAGCAGGGAGGGGTCGTCTAGGCCGGCTCCGAGGCCGCTGGTGCCGAGGATGATGCCGCGGCAGTGCGGGAGGGTGGTTAGGTGGGTTATGGAGGAGAGGAGAGTTGGGGTGGGGGCGGTGAGGGGGAGGGTGCCGAAGAAGAAGAGTTTTTGGGGTTGTTGTTGTTGGGTTGGATTGGTTGTGGTGGTGGTGTTGGTGGTGGCGCACATGGATTCGAATGAGGTGTTGATTTGGGATGCGATGGGGCCTGCTTCGGCCGGGGACAGGAAGTCGAGCCAGGGGTTGGCGAGGGAGAGGACTGAGATGGAGATGGCGTGGTGGGACATGAAGGCGAGCTTGTGCGGGAGCGACGTGAAGTGCTTGGTGAGCGGCCGGCCGGGGAGAGGCGCCGAGGGGTCTTGCAGGGCGCGCTCGAGGGCTGGGAGCTCGGCTTCGAGGAGGATGAGGCGCGGGTCTGGGGACGAGGGGAAGGTCCGGACGAGCGGGATGGTGTCTCGTGAGGAGAGGATCGAGACGTACTCGGGAGGGTACATGTGGGTGTGGATGTCCACCACGGGGGCTTCTGGTTTCGTCTGAGCCATCCTGGGCGGTCGTTTTGTTGAGCTGGTTGGAAGAGGTTGGCACTGGCAAGTCGGGTTTAAGGAGCAGAGGGATGATGCTGAAAGAATCAGGAGGGCCCGAGACGGACTTCTCTCGGTGCAACGAACTTACGAACTTCCCGGAAGTCGAGCTTCGACCCGACGCCAAGCCGGCTTCGACCCCGCGTCTATCAGACCTCCGTCCACCGGCCCACTTGTTAATCTGATGGCTGCAGGGTCTTATCTGGAGGGGTTGTGGTTGCTGCTACGGAGGACTCCGTACGCCGATATGATCGTGTTGGCTCAGGAGCGGATCATACCGAATCCCCTATGTCTGAGCAAGCGGGCAGTGTCTAGAGGTATTGTACCGTGCAGCAGATGCAAAGAAGGGACTAGAGACTTGAGTGTTACGACAGGAGGGAACACAGTTTGAGCCCTGCATTGGTGCACCATGTGATATGCTTGGCCGATGATAGGGCCATATCCGATTTGGCAGGACAAAGCGTGGACGTCCCTTTGCAGCACAAGCTCGGGAGGCATATGCAGGTCTCAGGACCCCTCAGTCGGGGTCTCTTTCTGAGCTAAGGGATACCTTATTCCTCGACTGGCACCGGCATACCGCACTCAACCCAGCTTGTCAGGCGCGACTAGGCTCAATAGATCGCGAAGCCAACCGGATCATCCCGTATTAAGCATGGAGAAGGCAGCCGTGCAAGAAGACGGGCTCCTCATCCCGGTAGACAGCATCCACTCTTCAAGTCTCAACTCATCATCCCTGAACGGCCTCATGCTGACCTTTGAATCCCAGCTCATCGACTTCTCCAAGTTCCTCAACGGCTCCCCTGCGCAAAAGCTCGAAACAGCCAAAGCCATCCTGACGGGCTTCCAGACCGCGGGCTTCATCTACCTCTCCAACATCCCCATCCCCGCCTCAGCCGTCCAGCACGTCTTTGATACGTCAGCCGAGTTCTTCCGCCTCCCGCGCACCACCAAGGACTCCCTCGCCTGGTCCAGCCCGGAAGCCAACCGCGGCTACTCGGCCCCAGGCCGCGAGAAAGTCACCCAGCTCACCACCACGGCCGCCGTCTCGGCCCTGCGCGATTCAATCCCGGACATCAAGGAGTCCTTCGAGATCGGCCGGGACAACGAGCCGGCCCACCCCAACAACTGGCCGCCCGAGAAGGAGGAGCCGGACGCCGCCGGTACTAGGCTCGCCGGCTTCCGGCCGACCATGACGTCCTTCTTCGCCGACCTCGCCGCGCTCCACGGATCGGTCATGCGCGCCATCGCGGTCGGGATGGGCCTGCCGGACGAGACCTTCTTCGACCGGTTCGTGTCCGACGGCGACAACACGCTGCGGCTGCTGCACTACCCGGCCGTGAACAAGGACGTGTTCCGCGCCAACCCAGGCCAGGTGCGCGCCGGCGAGCACTCGGACTACGGGTCGATTACGTTCCTGTTCCAGGACGGCGCCGGCGGGCTGCAGGTGCAGAGTCCCGGGGGCCGGTTCGTCGACGCCACGCCTATCGAGGGGACGTGCGTGGTGAATGCCGGGGACCTACTGGCGCGGTGGAGCAACGACACGATCCGCAGCACGGTGCACCGCGTCGTTGAGCCGCCGAGGACGAGGACGGAAAGGGGCGATGGGGAGGAGGAGGAGTACCCCGCGAGGTACAGCATTGCGTGAGTTGACAGTCTGATGAATTGAAGGGGGGTTGAGAGAGAAAGCGATGGCTGACACGGAGCAAGGTACTTTTGCAACCCCAACTTCAAGGACTTCATCGATGCCATCCCGGGCACGTACGCCACCGAGGCGGACAAGAAGTACCCGGGAATCAACAGCGGGGAGTATCTAGTCCAGAGGCTCAGGGCGACGTATTGACGATGAACACTGGGAGGTTATATATATATAAGGAGCAGAAGTGTCTCAAACATGCCCGCGCTCCATCAACTCGAAGACTCTGCCGTAGTATCCAATTCGTCCGTCCGCATACAGCCAAAATGCATGAGCAAAGGCCTGGATGCGTTCATCGGACAGGATCGCGGATAGGCTGGCGTCGAGATGCCGTTCATCTTCTGCCCTCTGGACGAGCCTGAGGTATTCCGCCCTGGCCGATCTCAGAGCCCTGTCCTGTTCGGTCTCGTGAAACAACGGGCCATCCATTTCGGGAGGGACTATGGACAGCATTTTATTGAACTCGACCAGCTCCCAGGGACCTACAAATGCGTTCTCCTAGTCGATTACAGACAAGACATTGCAGTCGATGTCGATGATGACATTGCTGCTATAGAGATCGGTGTGGATGAGGGGGAAAGGGCCGTTGCGAAATTGAAACCGGCCACCCAGCTCGCCCACTTTGCAGGGAAATGACCAGATTGCAGCGAGCACCTCGTCCACGAGGTCGGCGGGTGTGCGTTTTCGAACTGTAGCCTCTTTGTAGTAGAACTTGGCCGTCTTGGCCCAGGCCTCGAAATATTCTGCAGCAGTGTTGAAAGGGCCACGGAGCCCTGGGATGGGCCCAACATCAAACTCTCCTCCATCCCGAATAACGATGGCGCCGATCTTGTGGAAGCGTATCGATGCCATCTCCAGCTGAATCTCGGCAAGTGCTGCGTTGAACTTGTCCCGGAACTGAGCAGGTATCTCGCCTTTGTGAGTCGCATAGCCACCGGACGAGTCCATGGCAGTGTCGCCCGGGACAAACTCCATCAGCATGAAAGCGGCTCCAACGCCGCTTTCCCCGGTCGCGTCATGGGCGAAGACCCGAGGGACGTGGATTTAAGACGTTGCGCGGACTGCTGACATGGTGTCAATTTCGTTGAGCAGGAGCTGGCTGGACTCGGGAGTGGCCGGCTTGAGTTGGACCCGGGCAAGCCATCGATCGCCGTTCTGGAAGTCGATACGCCGCACAACGTGTAGCACACCCATGTTGTATTCGGGAGACAGCTGGCAAGAAGACTCGGCCCCAACGACCCGATTCCTCACTTTTAGCGTATAACACTTGAGGGCATCCCAATCAATGAAGGCGAGGGATTGTTCAGCTCAATGTCATCCATTTTCCCGTTGAGCCGTGGGTTATAGGCGGCGCCATGGCGAGGGAGCGGCCCAGAGGAGAGTCGGTCAAGTGCGGATGAAGGTGCCATTCGGTGCGGCTTGGTGCCAACGGCTGACCCCAGCTGGAAACGGCGGTCCGTAGATCTCTGTCACCAACTGCTGCTAGCCAGCGTCCTCTGACATGTCCGAAGCCCTGTACCGTAAGCTCTCATTGAATGGTTTTGCTCTCTCCTGCATCGCCGCATGCCCAACAGATCCCACAATCCGCCAAAACAGGGTCTTTTCTCGACAGCAAGAAACCCACTCATGACCGATATCGTCATATATCGAGAATAGACGCCAAGGCCAATCCTTAACTCAATCCAGTAACAAACTACCCAGCAGTTAGCCGGCACTCCTCAACATAAACACTCACATCAGCACGACATACCTCCTTAGCCTGATCAGCCGTAACGTCCGACACCTCGGACTCGTCCTGCGTGATCAACCCCAGATGCGCCCCCAACACATACCTGAACCACATCTCCCTCCGGTCCCCATTCAACTCGCCACTCAACAGACTCTTCTTCAGCCCCTTCAGGAACCCGTTGTACAAGCCCGGCACCTCCAGCCCAATCAGCTGATCGCGCATGACCCGCAGGTTCTCGGCCGCCCTGGCATAAAACAGGTCCGCGAAGCTGTCGCGGACCAGCTTGCGCACAATCTCGCCCATCTGCTTGGCCGCGCGCTCGACCGTGGCGTCGTCGGCCGCCGTTGCCAGCATCTGCTTGAACTCGGGCACCGCGTTGTCCGCCGAGATGGCCGTGGCGCGCTTGGTCTCGCCCAGCAGCGCGTCGATGTCGAGGCCCGAGAGCGGCTTGACCGGCTCCTTCCGGCCGCGGCGGCCTTGGGCTTTGGCGGGTACTGTGGGTGGTGATTCCCACCGTTAGAATGGCACAGCCTTTGAAGGGGACGTCCAGATGTCGACAAACCTTTCTTGATCTTCGCTGCGTCGATTAGCGCTTCAATCTCCGGCTTTGCCCTGTCTATGATCTTTTCGTGAGGTTTGGAGAAGCGAAGCAGAATCTCGGCTGGCGGTCCGATGGGCGCCTCCGGATCGACCGCGCGGGCACGGATGGCCTGGTTGATGCGGTGGATGGTTGGGTTGTACGTCTCGTCGATAGGCGCATACTCCACTGGTTTCCTGGACCAAGGTCAGTGAGTGAGCGTGTAATCGAAACCGGAACTGAGCAGAGGCATACCCATCCTCATCCTCGTCGTATCCCGACAGGTCCATAGCATCGACAAAGTCGCTCATGGCTTGGTTCAGATCCTGCGACGGCAGCAGCCGATGTTCCTTGATGACGCTGCCCGTGACGGTGAGCACCTTGTCCAGCGGCGGGAACTGGTAGCTGCGGACGTCTTCGGCAAACGGCAGCGGCACATCGTACAGACACTCAAACTCTTCCTCCAGGGCAGGGTTCGGTTTGAGCAGGAGGATCTGTGGTTGGGCGCCATCTTTCTGAACGTATCGCGCCACGGCATACGACTCGAGCTCGTGAAGCGCATGGATCAGGGCCGAGAGCGCGAGCTCCGCCTCTTCGTTCAGCTTCTGCGCAACAATTATGCCAGTTTCGCCCAGGTTGATGAATGGTTGGTACTGTTGCCTGTGTCAGTCACAGATATGTAAGAGAGGGGCTTCAGATGGCTTACACTGCTGAACGGAACAAATCCAAGGATGGTAAAGACCTTCTTCGTCTCCAACTTGGTGATTGGGAGATCAGACTCGCTGAAGGGCACCACGGTCCGGCCGTACTGGTATCCCTTGGCAAGATCCTCAAACTCAACATCCCGCTTGCCGCCTGGGGCATCCGGGTCATTGACCCGGTAGGTGCGCATTTGCTTGACGCCTGAGAACCCGATCCCACCCATCTCGGTATCCTCTTCGTCCAGGGTCTGTGACTGGGAAAGGCCACCATGCTCGGTGTTGACAACCACGGTGCTTGCCGGCGGCGGCATGGCACGCTTCGTCTTGAAGTAGCGCTCGACGTGGATGCTGAGCGCGCTGGGGTATTTGCTAGGGTCCCCTAGCGTGAGTGCTCCATCATAAGCCTTGAACGGCCTCACGGGCTTGATCCGGGGGATGGCGAGCTCCTCGACTGCCTGCGCCATGGTTCCAAACACGCCGTTACCGCACTGCTCTACCAGTTTGCGGAGGATCTTCTCGTTTTTGGCCTGCGTGGAGTCAGCGAAGAGACCAGGCAGACGAGATGCAAGACGCGACATGCCTTGGCTCTGGACTTGTCTTCCTCCTTGAAACCGTAATCCGGATCATCGAAATCGACGCCGCTGGCCGGGTCAGTGGAAGAGATACTAGGCCGGGCGCCAGCACACACTTACATCACAACCAACTCAATGTTGGAGTGGTTAAGCCGGCTTGCCACGTCCTCTAACGACTCATCATCAATTGGCGACTCACCGTTGGTGACCAGGATGATGCGCCGCTTGTACTTGAGCTTTTTGGTAAACGCCTCGATCATGGACAGGGCAACCACAACGGCCGAGATGGCGTCGCCGCCGTAGCTGTGCGACGGCTGAATCAACGACCGCACATCTCTCAGCGAGCTCATGGTCATGGGGCCAATGTCCTGCAACACCGAGATGTTCTCGTAGCCCTCGAGGCCCTCGCGGTCTTGGGCGTTGTCGGTCTCTTCGGTGTTCAAGCCCACCAGCCCTACTGTCCAGGTCTTGCGGCTGGCGGCGACCGTGGCGGAGATCTTGTCCCAGACATAGCGCATGGCGAAGTCGAGATCCGACTCGTCGCGCCCGTTATGGCAGTCGGCCATCGACTCGCCCAGGTCGACGACGTAGACGGTGGCTTCCTTGTCTGCCATGTTGAAAGTGTATTGCAATGACACTCACAATTGATATGGTGGGGAGGATAGAATATCAATGGAGGGGAAACGGGCTCATCTTTCTTGAGTGGTTGGGATGGAATATCCGCATTGACCATCAGATCCCAGGCAGCACCACAACGAGAGACAAGGGAATAGACGAACCCGTGTCGGCAGCTGCCTCGCGTGAGCACATGACAGCGTGCTGTACTTTAGGGTTAGGGTCAAAGCATTTATCAGGGATGGCTCCCTGAAGCCACGTTGGAGCGAGCACCCCACTCCATCCACTGCGCGGACGAACAACAGAGAGCTTAATACCATCACCCGACTTGAACAGCAACAGCTTGCAGAGAGGTGTATCGAAATGGCGGAGCATTTATTGGACCAGGTCCGCGACCTGTTTGAGGGCCAAATTGTCCGTGCCTTTGTCCCCAAGCGCAATCTCAGTGCCGCTGCTAACAGCGTCCAAAGGACTTTGAGGGCCAGAAGCTCGTCGAGCTCCTTGTCAACGCTGCCTTGACCCTCGTCGGGGTAAGTTACTCAATTGCCTGGCTGTCTGCCATGCCCAGTCTACGAAACCTAGCCGCTAACTGTCTCTTCTCAGGCCATTGCCTTCTTCATCGGCTACTTCCTGCAGGACATCAAGCTCGCCGTTTACATCGGCCTGATTGGCACCGCCGCAGTCTTTGTCCTCGTCGTCCCGCCCTGGCCGTTCTATAACCGACATCCCGTGAAGTGGCTACCGGTCGGGGGCGTCACGCCGCCCGCCAACCTTGTAATCAACGACGAGGTGCTCAAGTGATACCAGGGCAGAAGTAGATCACCGCCGAGAAGTCGTGGGCATGTCAGAGAAAGAATCAAAGAATGCACAATGTCATAACAATGGGAGCCAGCAGGCATCATGTCCCTGCTGTATAGCTCCGGTCCCCCTACCTGTGGGAGAATCTATGGATGGACCTGGGCCCATGAACCATGTTGCAAGACCATGTCCCATGACGCCCCTACCGAGCCGCCGCTTGCCCGGACCAGTTGTGCCAACCCACATCCGCAGTAAAAGTGTTGTATTGTACCGCCCCTCCGCGGCGCACCAGCCTTCGGATCGCCTACCGACCGTATTTCTGGAATTCCCAATCCCTGTTGTCCAGCGGGCAGACTTGCCGGGCCTTGAGCCACCTTGAAATGCAGTGGAAGTGGAACGCGTGCTAGTCAAAGTCAGTGACCAAAAACGGGTCGACAGACCAGACGAGGCGGGGGCGGGGGGCGATTTGTTCTCACATTGCAGATACCCCAAGCAACGGTGCACTCCTCGCTCGTAGCGGACGCTTGGTTCGCCTGGCACTCGATGCCTGGAAATGGGTAACAAGAAAAGTCAGTCAGACCCAGTAATAAGAGAAAAACCACGACCCCTTCAATGTAGACGCGCGCGCGCGACGACGACAAACGTACAAAGATCCATGATGTGGTTTCGGCAAATGGCACAGTTGTCGACGACGATGTCCCATGCCCAGAGCGCGACGGCGTTCCACTGGAAAGAAGCACCCATGGTCAGCACCATAGAAGAAGGCTGAGGGAGGAAAGCCAGATCGCCCCATGCCCGATCATCCGCTGTATATTTACCTTCTTCACCTCGAACCGCTTCTTGCCCTGCTTCTCCTCGCCGTTGGCGTCGCCCTTCTTCTTGGGCACGATCGCCGAAGTGGGTGCGTCGGTCATCTCGACGTCGGCCATGGCTGGTTTGTTGGAGGTGAGATGGTAAGCGAGTGAGGGACGAAGAAGAGTGCTGAGACTGGCCAGCGGCTCGTAGGTAAGCTCAAACAGGGCGTCCGGTCGTCGTCAGAGCTCCTGGATTCTCGATGTTGTCAGATTGCCAAGGCTTCGTTGAGGAGTGCTCCTGGCAGCGCTTGTTGGATGGAGAAAGTTGTCCCTGTTATCGATTTGGACCGGATGACATCTGATGTGAATCTCACAAACCAGCCCTTTGTTGATTCTGGCAGAGCCAAAGAGAAACCTAGTACCTTGATGGTTAAGATAGAGCTTGCAGTTCCGATTCATCAACCGTCAACGACGACCAACACCTTGATAAGATCAAAGTGGCGGCAGGAAACCGTGACCCCGCCACAGCCCCGTTAGGCAGATAACCCGGGTACCTTGATGGCTTGTCGATATCCGTACTTCTAGGTGCTAGCGTTAACTGCATGACAGCACAGCACCGAAGGCCGATGGACAGTACTGGCAATGATTGTTCATCCAAAGAGTTTTTTTACTGGTACAAAAGGGGGAATGGGAGCCTGGCTGCACAATCCGAAGGCCTTCCAGGTGGCTTGCTACGTACCGATGAGGTTACCAAACACCAGCAGAGAGACTTAGATGGCTGCTGTGATGTCTGAACCTCTGAGGCTTGTAATCTTTGAGGAACTGATACAGCCCGTCAGCTTTGAAAGAGCATCAAGTACAAACAACTGAACACCACTAAGCGGCATATTGGATCCTTCGACATCAACACCCGTCCTCTACCAAACTAAAAGCCGGCAGAGGCAACCTCCTTTCTCATCTATCTACGGTACCTTATTTACAACGCCCCTACTACCTATCCCGCCCACCCCCCAAGACAAGCCGCCCTGTTTACCTCCTCCCCTTGAGCAGCCCCAGCAACCACTGTACAACAGGCTTTCTCTCCTTGCTCGTCGTCAACACCGTAAGGTACTCCGTGGCGTCCATACCCAGCGACGGAAACGTGACTCCCTGCAGGTGATTGACAAACGCCTCGCCCGTCTTGGAGTAGAGCACCTGCTGTATCCCCGCAATCTCGTTGAGGATCTGCCTCGACTGGGCGTCATTATTCGGTCTGAACGCCGGGTCCTGCAGGACGGTCCAGCACAGGCCATGGAAGTGTCCAATCATGAACTGATCGAACCCCGGGATGGCCGGGGCCGAGGCGCCCGTCGTGACGGGGTTTTCGCCTATGGTAGCCACGTCCGGGCCGCCCCACTGCGACGCCATGCGGCTGAGGACGTTGAATGCGATGCGGCTCGGCACCAGGTTCCCGTGCGTGAGCGTCTTGGCGATGTCGATGATGGACGAGACGAGGGACTCAAAGGTGGCCTGGTTCGCGGCGCTGACGAGAACGCCGCCCAGGTCGTGGACGAGTATTACCTGCACGAACGAAACGTACTCGCGGCGGAGCTCGTGCAGCTGGATCTCGTCGTCTGTGCCGCTGACGGGCTCGGCCAGGCCGCTGAAGACGCGTTGGAGGAGAGGGGTTAGAAGAAGGTCGAGGATGTTGTATATCTCGCCCTTGAAGTTGTAGACGACCTGCTCCAGGAGACGGAGGAACATGGCCATCTCATCTTTGCTGGAGCTGCGGGAGAGCAGGCCTTCAATCCATTGAGGAAGCTGCGGCAAGAGGGCCGCACCTAGAACGCCGAGAAGTCGTGAGAAGGCCGACCGGCACGCGGTGCGGATGTCTTGGCTGGCGTTCAGCTGGTTCAGAGCAATGAGAATGGCCTCGGCTGCCCGCGAGAACTCGTTCGAGATGGCCTCGTGCGGCTGTGGCCGCTTGTTTGGCTGCCCGGCATTCGCCTCGGCAAAACCCGCGGCGAGCGTCCCCAAAGCCATGATGATGTGGTGAACTTGGAGGATAGCCTGCACGTCCCCGGTACATGCTCGCTCCATGTGGACGCTCATGTCGGAGAATAGAGGCTCCATGACGGAGCGCGCGTACAGCGCCTGGTCGGCGGGAGGTGTGGCTGACGTCGATGAGATGCATCCGATGGCCTCGTACAGGTAGAGCTGGCTATTGAACACGGACTCAGCCGAGTGATCCGACTCGTCCGAGGACATGTCATCGTCAGCGTCGTTGCCAGGGACCTCGGCTTTGATTGGCAGCAGGTCGCTGATGGACTCGATCACTGTCTTCGCAAGACTGCCGACCTGTGCTCTCAGCGTCTTGATGAAGCGCAGAAACAGGTACCAGGACCTGAGCCGGACGCGGATGTGGTCGTGGTGCACCAGACGGACAAAGTTTTCGAGCACTTGCGGGATATACCGTTGCTGGTCCTCGAAGAAGCTGTAATATCGCGTGCAGATCTCCATGTACTGGAGGAGAATCCCAGGGTGAGGGTAGTTGGCGATGCCTTGGACGATCAGTAAGAGCCAGTCCGGGGATTGTGGGTCATTGTGCTTACCTGACTCAACCATCTTGCGCATCATCACACTCAGTCGTTCAGCCGCGATGCTGTTTGGCTGGCTCTTCTGAGCCAGTCCCGCGTTGGGCAGCGCGAGCTCGCCAAACTGATAGATCTCGTGCAGCGCAAGGTCGAGGTCCCTCCAATCCATCTGCGAGCCCTGTTGTTCAAGGGTAGAAAACATGTTTGCCACCAGGTTGCTCATGAACTCTATGCAGAGGTTCTCGTCGACGGACGCCACGCTCTTCTGGAGAATTTGAAGCCTCTTCCGCAACTCTTCAAACTCGGCCTCGTCCGTCTGGTCGTCCTCGTTGCCCCAGTTGGCCGTCTCATCGTATCTCATCTTGAGAACGATTGCATTCAGGATCGGGGGCAACATCTCGGAGTATGTGGGGGGCAGTTGTCCAACCCTGCGGAGGAAGGTCACGAGGTCGGTCAGCGCGGGGATGACGGTCGAGCAGACTTCGTCGTACTCGTCCGAGAAGAGGCGAAGCAGGGACGGCAGGAAATCCCGGAGGAACTGCTCTGCCTTTGCCCTGGTATCGGTTTCCACCTTGACATCTTCCAAAACACGGACCACGTCAACCACGATGGTGTTGACCAGCTTGGCTACGGCCTCGGCGAGGTCGGTATCGTACCGGGGCGTCCCCTTCCACTCGTTCAGTGGCGGACTAGCCAGCAGCTGCGTGACGATCTCGCGGAGGTTGAGGAACGAGATCATGTCGATTTTGTCCGCGGCCTTCATCTTCTTGGCCACAATCTCGGTGAAGGTATCCACGGCCGCATCCCTGACCTTGTCCTCGCTGCCGGCCGCATGGGTCCTGCCGACCAAGGGAAGAAGAAGGCTGAGCATCTCTTCGTTGATGACCAGGTGGATGTCTATCCAGCTAACCCACTTGCCAATGATCTTCAGCGTCGACTCGACCACGGCGTCATTCCGGTTACTGTACCGAGCGAGCAGGTCCTTCCAGGACTGGGCAATCTTCCGCATGTCCCGATCGCGCACCAGGTCCTTGAGGTCGTTATTGCGCTTGGCGACATTGTCTGGCCGGGTGAACATGAGATCGGCAATCTCGTCGTGGATCGAGCCTAGGATCCGCAAGTACATGAGCACGCCCGGCAGATTGGTCTCTTTTTGGGCGAGGGCCAGGAAGTCATCAATGAAGCTCTCCCATCCCTCCTTGTAAAGAAAGACGAAGAGATACGTGAGGGTTTGTGTGAGCTTGTTCTGTATATGTGCCGGGTCGACGGGTTCGTGGGCCTCGCCGTTGTAGATGCGCCCAATGTAATCGAGCAGGGCCTGCTTGAGGAATCCGAGGCTGGAGGCGTCGACTGCCTGCGAATGAACAACAGCATTGTTGACTATCTCGAGACAGACCAGACGTACGACCTCAGATGCTCGGGGTGTTCGGGCGAAGAGGCTGGTGCAGACCTGCAAGGCCTGGGGATCTGAGCGCAGCTGGTTCAGGAACTCGAATGCTTGTTGTTTAAGAGCCGGGTTAGCGCCGGGGTTCCAGGCGATCTCGATCGCATTTTCGATCTGGATGCACATCAGAATATTAGCAAAGGGAAATATCGTGAAATCGCGGGCCCCAAATGTTGGCATGGAATCCCTCGATAGCGGGGCACACAAGTCGGGCAGCGGGAACCGGTGGATGCACTTACCTGGGCGTCCATTGCTTGACAGTAAACGTATGTAGTGTAGCAGAGTTTATCCTCGCAGCTTTGGAAAGCTTGTAATGCAAGACTGCTATACCACAAGCAGCGGGTGTGTCGAGAATGATGTAGTCGTCCTCATTCTCAAATTTGAGGTCGAGGGTTGCAGTGCCCGATTCTCATGGCTCGGCCCCTCAGCAGGTCTCCATCTTCTGAAATCACGGCGACGAGGCTAGGCGATAGGAGAGCAGCTGCAGCGGAGGGAAGGTCAATGTGGTGAATATGAACGATACGGCACGCAAGATGTCAAGGTCGCTACCTGACTGCAGGATTGCTTTTCAAACAAAGAGGCGGGTTGGGTAATTTGTGCAGAGCAAGAGGTGGGGCACGTCAGAGAAGAACGAGTTTCACACAACTGCAGGCTGATGTTGGTGGGGTGACTATTTAGTAGCGAGCGCACGTGCCCTCTTGGTCTGTCCTAGAAGAGCACTGACGGGCGAGACGGGTGAGGCCGAGGGAAAATCGTAGGATCGACCAAGACGAACAATCTATACAGTAGATACCCAAGGTTTGAACAAATCAAACACATAGGAAAACCTACCGAATGAAACCTAACAGTAGTATGACATCAGACGGATTCCTTCTGAACTCCTCTGCCAGTACACATCGACTCATCTCATACCCAAGCAGTACCTACATGTCTCTACTCGAAACCCTGCGCTGCACGATAGACCATGCCGCTGGTTGTCCGCAGTCTTGAACGCCAACCCATAAAGCTGCACGCAATCACGCCCAAGCCAACCTGTCCCATTCCAGCCATGCTCGCCAGGTGCCAGGCTGCCCACGGACTGCGGCTACGTCCTCAGAAGCGCCCTGCTTCTATAAAGACACATCCCCCTTTTCCCCACCTAGCCCGTCTTCTTTTTCTTCTTCGGCGGCTTCTCCTGCTCCTCCTCCTCATCCTCCATGTCCTCGTCCTCATCCTCGTCATCAACCTGGTTATCAACGTCGCTCTCGGCGCTGCCCGACCCGTCGCTCTCGTGGTTGCTGTCGTATTCCTCGGCGACGTCGCTCTCGGACGAGGCACGGAAGTCCTCGTCGACACTCTCCTCGTCCTCGTCCGCCGAGCCGCGGTCCGCCTTGGCGCCGACCACCTCCTCGTCCGAGCTGGCCATGTCCTCGTCCCGCAGCGCCGCCGCCATGAGCGTCGTCTCCTCGTCGATCTCGTTCTTAACGCGCAAGCCCTTGAGCTTGAAGAAGTCCTCGAGAGCCTTCAGGTCCTCACGGTTAATGTTGCTGAATTGTGACGAGCCCGCGCCCGACTTCATGTGGACCGTGATGTCGAAGGTCGAGAGGGCCGACACGGCGCCCGAGACGCGCGAGAAGGTGATGGACTGCGTCTGCTCGTACGAGATGTACGTCGCCGGCTTGGGGACGAACATGAACGCCTTCTCCAGGCAGTACAGGAAACCCTCGCTCGCCTTGATGGAGCACTTGATGCCGTATTGTTGGCGGTGTCTGGAACCATGTCAGGACATTGACCTTTTGATAAGAACCACGAAAGGCGAGACCCACGTTGTAAAGTCCTTTGCAGGCGCTGTGATCTTCTTGTTGGCTAGCCCCTTGAAGATATACGCGACGACCTGGTGCAGGGGCTGTTCGTAGTGGGGCTGCAGCTTGTCCTTGTATTTGCCGTTGAGCTCCTCCTCGGACAGATTGAGGTCGAGCGTGACCTCCTCGTCCTGCTTGAACTGCATGACGATGAAGGGGTAGCGGGTCTGACCCTGCCGGAGCGGCGGGTCCAACCCGATGCAGAGCATGAAGTGCGTGTCGTCGGGCTTCGGGAGAACCATGAACTTCTTGATGGCCTCGTATTGGATTTTGTAGTCGTATGTCTTGCCGCGGAGGCGGAATGACGCATCGTACATGTCGATGTCGAAACGGCCTCTGCAAAAACGTTAGACGGGTCAAAGCTGCTCGAATGAGGTATCGAACAAACCTCGGTGTGAGATGTAGAACATCGAGGAATGTGGCGATGGTGTCGCCAGCCGTCTCCCCGATCTCGGCCTTCTCAATAAGAGTGTCGTAGAACAGCGTGACGGCGTTCTTCTCTTCCTCGTCGGCATCGCTCCCGGCATCCTCGCCTTCGGCTTCCTTTCGCGTCGTCGTGCCGGGGATGTAGAACCTCATTTCTGTGAGCTGATCCCGCCCGGCCGCAGCCTTGCGGCCCTTCCCCGCTGTGGCGCCATTTTGGCCGTTCGCCTTGCCACCGTCGCCGAGCGAAAATTCAACTGCTATTTCGTTGCGGCCTGCGAGGTTCGTGTTTGAGATCTCGGAGTAGGGAACTTCAAAGGCGGGTCGGTTCTGGACGTTGAACGTGAGCTCAGCCTTGCCAAATTCGGCCTTGCCCCAATTCCAGCCACGCAGCGAGTGTTCCTTGTTCTCGAGATTGGTGCTGTACCAGCTCTTGAAGATCTTGCCGAGTCGCTCGTAGTCCTATTCTAAGATCAGTTGCGCCCCTGTTGGCCCCGGGCTCGTGTGGTCCATACTTCATGTTGAAAGCCGTCCAGCTGGATGACGCCGGAATTTCGCTGAAGGATTTTCACCTCGTAGCCCCGGGCCGCCCTGCTCCATTGCGCGCCGCCGATGTTGCTCTGGTCGAGGGTAAAGGTATCACCGCCGCCGGCAGGCTTCCACCCCAGACCGTTCTCGGCAAACCTGCACTTGCCATGTTCCCGAGAGAGGTCCAGGTAGATGTTGTCGAAGCTCTCACTGTGGCGCGTCAGCGAAAGGCCGGGGCGAAATGCAGGCTGAATGCGAAGACAGAGTCTCGAAGCAATCAAACGAGAGCCAGGATACATTGCACTTACATAGCAGCCATATTTCGCGATGGGATCGATTTATCGCTCGGAGTGAAGGCTGTTAACTGGGCTGTGCTTGCTGAAGTTGGGAGGTTTGGAGATGTTCGCCTTTGCCGCGCTTGGTGAAGGTCGACGCGACAGAGCTAAATTGGAAGGCTTGGCGCGAGCAATTGCCGGGCGGTCGGGAATGTGGGGCATGCAAGCAAGGCGATAAGAGCTCGGACCCCTCCTCGAGCCCTCGTCCAGAGCAATAATTTCGGCCAAAGTAACTAACGTTACTGAGAAAGAAAAACAAGAATTTTCAATGATCATTGATATCCTAAGAGACGAGGAAGAGACTAGATGTCTAAACTGGAACTCTGATCTTCGCTCAAGACGAACTGGAACTGTCGAGTGGACTTCAGAGCTAGCGCAGCTCTCAGACATGAATTCTGGGGCACAGAAACAACAACAACCACGCAAACACAGTCGGGTGTTCATGGCCAGAAGTGGTGAAACTAAAATGTTTCAAGAAGTCTTAGTACTCTTTGTCGGAAGCTGCCTGTTTGAAGTTGCAGATATGGATCGCTGCAGCCTCTCTGCCTGGAGGAAGCGGTTGTGGCCGGCCAAAGAGATGCCGCGATTCATGTGGGGCTCCCTCTGCAGCTTCCAAATAGAATGGAATGATGTAAGTGACCCGTCCATTGTGCTGCCAGTGTGCCGCGATGATATAAGTGAACAAACATCGCTGCTGCTGGTCGTTTTTTGACAGCTTGCTACATCCACTGGCAAGGTCGGTACCGCATTGCATCCCCGGGAAATTTAACCCAGAGTTTTGCTGTCAGTTCTGAACCGTACCTTTTGCTCACACTCTCGACGACACTTTCTCGCAGTCGCTCTGACCGCAGGCGTGACGTCTCAAGTCTGGTTCATGCCGGCAACCCCTCGAATCTCCAACCTGCAGCAAATTCATAGTTGAGGGCAGCAACCAACTTACCTTTCGCCCCTTTCTCCAACCACACTGCAACCATAGATAGGCCTGTGTGCTCTCGCAATGATGAGCTTCGACCGCCCGCTCCGCGGAGGCTGCCACTGCGGGCGCAACCTCTACATAATCCAGTTCCCCCAGAACTACACCCACGACCCAGCAGCAACAGCAAGAGCAACAGCAACAACCGACCAATCCGCCAGGGTTCTCTTCCACTCGCATCCATCCCACCGTACGTACGCCCCCCTCCCCATCTAATAGCCCCCCTCCCCTCCCCATCTAATAGCCCCCCCCCCCCCCCCCCCATACAAACCTTACTAACAACCATTTCTCACCTCCCCAAAAAAGTCTCAGCCCTCGCGACCCCCCTCCCCTCGTACCTCCGCGTCCCGCTGTCGTGGTGCCACACGCTGACGGTGCCGTTCCACGCCGACGAGACGCGCGCCCAGATCCGGCGCGTCTACGACGACGAGCGCCGCCGCGCCAAGCGCCACTTCTGCGGCTTCTGCGGCACCCCGCTGTCGTACTGGTCCGAGGAGCCGGGCGGCGAAGCCGACTTCATACAGCTCACGCTGGGCAGCCTGCACCCCGAGGATCTGGGGGATCTGGAGGAGCTGGGGTTGTTGGGGGAGGGTGGTGGGAGTGAGGGTGAGGGTGAGGGTGGTGAGGGTGATGAGGGTGGTGGGAGTGGGAGGAGTAGGTCTGGGAGTCTGACCCGTTCTTCTCCTTCTTCCTCGTCTTCCTCTTCTCCTTTGGCTCAGACGGAGGGGGAGGGGGAAGTGGAGGGGGGCAAAGAGGGGGCCAGTGGTGGTGGAGAGATTGGGATGGGAGGCGGTGCCATCGTGGTTGGGACGGGAAGAGAGCCGGGCGTGGTGAGGGCTGGTGGTGTGACTATGGGAAGGGTTGGCGCACTGCCGTGGTTTGATAGCCTGGTCGAGGGGAGCAGGCTGGGGAGGTTGCGTCGGGCGAGGGGTCGAGGCATGAACCGGTCGGGAATAGTGAGGGTTGAGTGGGAGATTGTTGAGTGGAGTGATGAGGAAGCTGGCGCCGAGAGTCCGAGGAAGCGGAAGCTGAATAAGGTCGAGGGGGTCGCCGAAGAAGGGAGGATGGAAGAGGTGCAGCGGTGATGGCACAGATGGGGGAGAAGTTGCCCAACCTGCGTGGCTCTGTTTGCTCTCGGGACGAAATAACGGCGCATGCAATCAGCACTCATCGGCGGTGCCGCGGAGGCAGGTCCGGGATTGCACGAAAGCGACCTGCGTGTTCGGCGTTGATCTCAGTTTCTTCGGAGCATTAGAGTTGAGCTCGGATATCATGCGGCAGTCGCCAAAGTCTAGAGATTTGCTGCTCAACTATCCATACTTAACACATTACACAGAAAATGGAGTTCATTTGCGCTGCAGTTGTTGCCACAGTATTGTACAAAGCGGCAATGGCGGGTCTTCCTCATATCAGAGGCGCGCGGTTAACCTGCATCTGCCAGTGAAATGAAGTCAAGAATTGCCGGAGCCGGTTGCCAGGCTAACGAGATGTCGCCGTGACTCTCACAACATACACAGTAGAGACGGGTGGTTGAGCTTCGGACAGAGCACGGCATAGCCAGCCGGCATTCCCGGCGTCGATAAAAGCATAATGTTAATAAATCGCCGGTGGTGTCGAGCATCTCTTGGGTTGACGGCACCGCTCACCGACTTGCACAGCCCGACACTCCGCTGCGAGCGAAGCATGGTGAATCGCCAGGCCGGCCGAGGTTTAGCCACGTGCAATCAAGGAGCCCGCTTGGCCAGGCGCGAAGGGGTCTCGCCTCGCCTCAGAAATAGATGCCGTGCCATGGCGACATTGGCGAGCCTGGTTTGATGGTTACGGCTGGCGGTTGATGAGGAGGCTTATGTCATGTCGTCTCTCGGCGCGGGTGGTGTGGTGCCGTGCCCAGCAGCCCCAGGTGGTGGGGGCTACGGCGACGCCCCTGCTCGTGACCCTATTTGATTGCGGCCACCCCTTCTTCGCCCGAGGTTTACCCAGCCGGAGCCCTGTTGGTCCCTTCGCGGGCCGTGCATCCGCAATCCGCTGCCCGGGCGGGGAGCGCGGCATGAGCGACTTTCGGGCGAGTTTCGCGGGTCTGGAGGTCGTGCTCGTTGCATCTCCAGGCAGCCAGAATCAAGACGTCGTTGTTGGAGACATTGCGGCTCTCCGCCAAAAAACGCCCCGGGTATGCCAGGTAAGGTACCTAGCTACGGATACCTGAAAGCCACGCGCAAACTCTATCTTTCCAGAACAGCGTGTCGGGGCTTGCTTCCGTGGCCCCAGGGCTGGGCAATCATCCCGATGCGGAATGGCGGGGCCGGGTGCTGGGTCCCTTCCCGGGTCGCGGCAGGGCTTTTGCCCACTTCAACCATCCGAGCAACCACTCACCACCCGCCCTTGGCTCTCGCTCGCCAGGGCCAAACTCATTACCCCGCGATGGGGGGGACACCCCTGTGTCCTATCTGCCCGCCAGCCGGGGCCCCGGGTGCCTGCGCGTCAGCGACTCAGCGTTGCACACGGCTGGATCAAGGGCCCGCAGCTCTCATCAGCCTATGCCGAGCCTTTCTCGGTGTCGACGGTCCGAAACGCGCGGGAGAATGGGGACAGGAACACGGCATGAAACGGCCGTGGGCCGTGATGGTTGATGTATAAATATGGGAGGCCTGGCTGGCCGTCCCTCCTCGTCGGTCGGTCAGTTGTTGGGCAAACCTCTCGCTCTCTCTGTCTTCCTCCCCCCTCCGCATCCAACCGGTTTCCCTCTTGCTCCCAGAAAGCCGTCAACATGTCTCTCCCCGCGGGCTTCAAGTGGGGCTTCGCCACCGCTGCGTGAGTCTTCTCGCATCCTGCCCCTGGTAGTGTGGCCTTTGACTGACATGATTCCCTTCGGTTCAGGTACCAGATCGAGGGCTCTGCCACCGAGGATGGCCGCGGTCCTTCCATCTGGGACACGTTCTGCCAGATCCCCGGCAAGATTGCCGATGGCAGCTCCGGCGCGGTGGCTTGCGACTCGTACAAGCGGACCAAGGAGGACATCGACCTGCTCAAGAAGCTCGGCGCCAACTCGTACCGCTTCTCCATCTCGTGGTCGCGCATTATCCCGCTCGGCGGGCGCAACGACCCCGTCAACCAGAAGGGCGTGGAGCACTATGTCAAGTTTGTCGACGACCTCCTCGAGGCCGGCATCACGCCCTTCATCACGCTCTTCCACTGGGACCTCCCCGACGCGCTCGACAAGCGCTACGGCGGCTTCCTGAACAAGGACGAGTTCACGGCCGACTTTGAGAACTATGCGCGCGTCATGTTCAAGGCCATCCCCAAATGCAAGCACTGGATCACGTTCAACGAGCCGTGGTGCTCGGCCATCCTGGGCTACAACAGCGGCTACTTCGCGCCCGGCCACACGTCGGACCGCTCCCGCTCGCCCGTCGGCGACAGCGCGCGCGAGCCGTGGACCGTCGGCCACAGCATCCTCGTGGCCCACGGCAAGGCCGTCAAGGCGTACCGCGAGGACTTCAAGCCCACGCAGGGCGGCGAGATCGGCATCACGCTCAACGGCGACGCCACGCTGCCGTGGGACCCCGAGGACCCGGCCGATGTCGAGGCGTGCGACCGCAAGATCGAGTTCGCCATCTCGTGGTTCGCCGACCCCATCTACTTTGGCCACTACCCGGAGTCGATGCGCAAGCAGCTGGGCGACCGGCTGCCCAGCTGGACGCCCGAGGACGTGGCGCTCGTCAAGGGCTCCAACGACTTCTACGGCATGAACCACTACACGGCCAACTACATCAAGCACAAGAAGGGCGTGCCGCCCGAGGACGACTTCCTGGGCAACCTCGAGACGCTCTTCTACAACAAGAACGGCGACTGCATCGGGCCCGAGACGCAGTCCTTCTGGCTGCGCCCGCACGCGCAGGGGTTCCGCGACCTGCTCAACTGGCTCAGCAAGCGCTACGGCTACCCCAAGATCTACGTGACGGAGAACGGCACGTCGCTCAAGGGCGAGAACGACATGTCGCTCGAGCAGATCGTCGAGGACGACTTCCGCGTCCAGTACTTCAACGACTACGTCAACGCCATGGCCAAGGCCTACTCCGAGGACGGCGTCGACGTGCGCGCCTACCTCGCCTGGTCGCTCATGGACAACTTTGAGTGGGCCGAGGGCTACGAGACGCGCTTCGGCGTCACCTACGTCGACTACGTCAACGACCAGAAGCGCTACCCCAAGAAGAGCGCCAAGAGCCTCAAGCCCCTGTTTGAGAGCCTCATCCGCAAGGACTAGGTCAGGCCGCCTTTGTGGGGTTGGGTTTGAGTTTGTTTCGCCGCTGCGTCGGCTCCTGTTTCTGAAAGGGAATCTTTCTGTTATGATACTCATGACTGAGCGATGAATGTCATTGTTGATACTTCGTTTTGACCACTTGTGGCTTTGTATGAATTGGAAGGTTTGGTAATGCCCAAGTAGCGATCTCGCTTGGAGAACTGTGACAGTGAAGTTGTGATGTGAGGAATGTCCTCCCGGTTGAACAGATTTCCGTCCATTGAACCGTCCAGCCAGCCATGTGGGGCTTCAGTGGGGTAAGTTCAAGAGCACCCCACTCCCCACAAACTTGGAACGGTGCGGGGGTTGTTCCAGCCGAAAGAGGAAGGGACCAGGACATCGCCTGCTTCATTCAAGGTTGATTGAGTCTTCGAAAGCCGGTCCTCATCTAAATGTCAAGACTTACCAAGGTATGTTCTTTCAAGACCGGTTCTCCCTGGACCTGGTCGAGTTGAGTGAGAGACTCATGCTGGTTTCTCATCTGCTGCCTCGAACTATTTTTTTGAAGTTGGCGGGAGTTGCCGAACCAGAATGCGGAGAACCGTGATCAGCGACTTGGCCGGGGCTTGGAGATGGAATTCGGACAAGTGGAGGTCTGGCCTCCTCGCCCCGTGCTTGTCCGCGCTGCCTTGAACCAGGACCGACATGAAAGGGACTCATATATAACTCAGCGAGTTCATCTGGTGTAGTTCGCCAGGGCTGAGGTATCGACCCTTTCCGGCCGATTGGCAGGCTCGCTTGTTCATCCTCCTCCGCTCCCGCGTCTCGGTCCATTGGGTGGCGCCGGCTTTGATCGGCAAGACGACACAGACACGGCTTCTCTCCGGCTCATATACATCTACGTTCTCCTTGTGGCCACAACGGAGCATCTCTCAACTTTACCTCAATCAGTACTGCTAAGCGCATCCTCAAACTCTCAAGCCCCCAAGGTCAACCCTGTATCCCAGCCCTATCACATCTCGCCAGTGTCACGAGTCTCAACTCAGACAACAGCAACCATCACCAGCATGTCCGCCCCTCCATCCCGCCTGCGTAGCGTGCTAGGCCACCTCCTCCCGCCCCAAACCACCCCCACCTCCACCACCTCCTCCTCCACCACCACCAATGACTCCCCATTCCCATCCCCGTCCCCGTCCCAAGATACCTCCCCCCCTCCCCCTCCTCCCCCTCCCCACCTCGCCCACCTCTCCCCAACCTTCTTCCTCGAGCGCGCCGCCTCCATCGAGCCCGACGCCGCCGCAGTCTACCACATCCCCGCCGCCACCAATCAACCGCTGGTGCGCTCCTACCGCGAGTTCGCCGACCGCGCCCGCGGCCTGGCCTACTACCTGCGCAGCAGGGGCCACACGAGGCGGGTGGGCGTGCTGATGCCCAACACGCCGGCCTTTCTCGAGAGCGTGTACGGCGTCGCGGCGGCCGGCGCGGTGCTCGTGCCGGTCAACTACAGGCTCGCGGAGGAGGATGTGGGGTATATCCTCGAGTTTGCCGAGGTGCAGTGTGTGTTGGTTGACCGGGAGTTTGAGGGGTTGTTGGGGAGGTTTAGGGAGGGGGAGTGGGCGCGGGGGAGGGGGGTGGAGGTTATTGTTGATTTGGTAGGTCTTCCTCTTTTTGCTTCTGAGTTGGGGCTTGGGTGTTGGTGTTGGGTGTTGGTTAGGGGCAGGAGAGAAGAGTTTGGAGGGGGGCGGGTGGCTGACTTGATTGAGAGTAGGATACCGGCGCCACCGAGGGGGGTTTTTGCGGGCCGTTTGATGAGGCCGTGCTCGACGGGCTCAGGATCGATCAGGAGACGGGGGGCAAGGGGTGGTCTGGTCTGGTGTCGCGGACGGTGGCAAACGAGGACGATACCATTGCGATTCCGTTCACGTCGGGGACGACATCTCGGCCAAAGGGAGTCGAGTTTACGCATCGCGGTGCTTACCTCGCTGCTCTGGCGAACATTGTGGAATCCGGGCTGAACCTGCCCGAAGGGAGGTGCAAGTACCTCTGGACGCTGCCTATGTAAGTCAGCACCCCCCTGCTGTACTGAGAACTTCTGCTGACGGCACAGGTTCCACGCCATCGGCTGGACATTTCCCTGGTCAGTCTGCGCGGTGCGCGGCACGCACGTCTGCTTGCGCAAGATCGACTACGGCTTGATCTGGAAGCTCCTCAAGGAGCAGGGCATCACGCACTTCAACGCGGCACCCACCGTCAACACGCTGCTCTGCGCCCACAAGGACGCCGAGGCCCTCCCCCGGCCCGTCCGCGTCACCGTCGCCGCCAGCCCTCCGACGGCTCACTTATTCGAGCAGATGACTAAGCTCAATCTCCTTCCCGTGCACGTCTACGGCCTGACCGAGACGTACGGGCCCATCACGCGCGGCTACATGCTCCCGGCGTGGGACGCGCTCCCGAAGCACGACAAGTACGCCAACATGGCGCGGCAGGGCCACGGCTTCCTGACCTCGCTCCCCGTGCGCGTCGTCCAGCCGGACCAGCCCGAGGGCGTGCTGGTCGACGTGGCCCGGGACGGCAAGGAGATGGGCGAAATTGTGTTTGAGGGTAACATCTGCTGCAAGGGGTACTACAAGGACCCGGAAGCGACGCGCAAGCTGTTCGCCGGCGGGGTGCTGCACTCGGGAGACCTGGCAGTCTGGCACCCCGACGGGAGCATCCAGATCCAGGACCGCGCCAAGGACATCATAATCTCCGGTGAGTACTTCTTTTCCGCTCTCCCGCATGTCCACTTCTCTCCAGCCCAGATAACTAATCAATTCCGTGCGCCCCGCCGCATGCATGCAGGCGGCGAAAACATCTCGTCGGTCGCCCTCGAGTCGATGCTCGTCGAGCACCCGGCCATACTCGAGGCCGGCGTCGTGGCGGTGCCCGACGCGCACTGGGGCGAGCGGCCCAAAGCCTACGTTACGGTCAAGGAGCCGGGCGGCAGCGAGGGCGGGATCCGCGGGGCCGACGTGATCGAGTGGGCCAGGCACCAGAGCGCCATCAGCCGGTACATGGTGCCGCGCGAGGCCGAGGTCGTTCGGGAACTTCCCAAGACGAGCACGGGCAAGATCAAAAAGAACGTGCTGCGCGAGTGGGCCAAAAAGGGCACGCCGAGGGAGGTGCTGATTGGGGTGTGAAAGAGAAGGGCATTCTGCAAGGAGGGTTGGATACGTCAGGGGGGCGCTGGGGGGTGTTGTAGGGGGGGCAAGCTCGGGCAACCTGGAGTTGAGGCTGCACCGCTGCGGGTTGAGTGACTCACTGTGTCTGAGAGTCTTGCTCGAGCCCATCCCCTTTGATCCACCTACCCCACACAGATGGCAGCAAACTTTTCACGGAAATATAAGCCCCATTACCTTGTCACATGTCATGAACAGAAAAAAGCTTTCTAGCTCAGGGGAAGAGCGCCGGGCTCATAACCCGGAGGTCACTGGATCGAAACCAGTGAAAGCTATACTGGCAACTTCAGTTTTTTTGCCTGTCTTTTCTGGGCAAACCCGTCCTTTCGTTCATTTTGGAGACGCTGCTTGCAATTCAAGGCACGCCCAAGATGATGGGTTCCAAAATTCTTCATAGTCAAGTCAGAAGTATTGTCGATCCAGCACGGAGAGAGGACAGGTACGGGGCCTCAACGGGACGAAGCCATGACCAGCACATATTTACATGTCATCATACCTAAGTATTTGGAACGAAGGAATTGAACGTTACCGGTTTTTGCTGTCCCAAAGCGAGTGAACTTATCCCAGCAATTCCACCACGACCTGAGGAAAGTGAGACGGGTCATCAGCCTGGAAGCAGTTGCGGAATAGTTCTTCTCATGCTGTGACGAATATCGGTCCCAGACCACTGAGAGAGACTCCTGAAGGTTAAACTTGACAACGGGATGAGGTTCGGTGAAGCCAAAGGGTTCACAACAAGCAATGTCTGAAAGGTACTGACAAACTTGCACTAGAATTGCTTACTGAGGAAGCTACTGTGGTGCCCGTAGGCCTAGAGACTGTGAACTATATACAGCTTCCTCCCTCGTTGTGTCTAGGAGCGCGAGGAGCGAAACCCGTTCTCGTCGCTCCTGGCCCGATGGGAGCGTTCAGCGCTCCCATCGCTCCTGGCCAGAGGTGTGGCTAGGGCTCCCTTGTGAACTGGCTGTGCCCCTGTTTCTAGCGATTGGCTCGGGGCGTCTCCCGCGCGCCCCACCAGGTCACTGCATATGGCCATGTTCGTGACACATGCTCATATTTATACTTGAAGCGTCATATATTTGCTGGTTTTCTTCTTTCCCACGCTTCCTCTGTTAACATGTCTCTTTGCCCAGCTTGTGTTCCTCATTATCAGCCATAGACATAGCCTTCGCAGCCTTTCTTACGCGTTCTGTGTCTGATCTTCCGAGATCGAACACTGTGCGTTGGCAGTTCTCGCCAAACTCGATACCTACAACAGATTCTGAGTCGTTCCAGTACCGTCCTATCAAAGAAGGTGTAACAAAACGCTTTTCCTAGCTACTTACACTTGAGAGGTAGTCGGCTATGCTCCATTTTATATGTGATTTGAGGGAACATCTCAGGGTGTGAGCTTAGCACCGCAACAAAAAAAAAGATGGAAACTTTTGACCTAGTGTGTGGCATAGCTGCATATGACTGTAAACAGTGTGTTATCCCAGTGGCCCGTGCCATTATTTTCTATATAATTTACAAATCTTTACAAGGTTAATGTAATATGATTAGCAGCTCAGTAGCTAAGGGGAATAGCGCCGGGCTCATAACCCGGAGGTCACTGGATCGAAACCAGTCTGAGCTATATTTTTTCATCGTGAGATTTTGTATTTGTGGCTTTTGCCCTCACTTTGCTACCACCCAACCAGCTTATTTCACATTGCTTTCGTACCTAGTGACGTTAATTAGCATGTTCATCAAGAACAAGAGAGCCAAGGTCGATATTTAGGACCAGGGGATGATCACGGCGGCACAAAGCCCAGTTCTTTTGGCGTTTTTCTCGTTGACTTCGTTGGTTTCTTCCAGTTGGCAGCGTCACCCTCATCAATCTTCCAAACAACAAAATTTACACAATGAACCCAAACAGTTTATGGACTATCATTGCACCAAGTTACAGATGGATCAAATGTATCTAAAAGTCAACCTCCCTTTATTGAGAAACCATCGGCAACCACTCCACAACACAGCATAGTAATGGACCTGAAGAGATCCCCAAAAGCTGCAACAAAGGGCAGAGATCCTTGCTTGCGCGTCACTCTAGGTGTCTTCCAGAAATCTCCTCTGGGCCGGTAGATCTAATCGGCACGATGGAAACTTAAGACACTACCGTTCATGAAAGGGCCAATGCCGACTTTGACCCGGCCGACCGACGCTGGGAGGGGCAATGCGATGCTAGCGGCTTTGTATGCTCATTATAAACGGACAGAGCACTACAGAAGAAGCCTTGAAACAAAGAAGGCCTGACTGCCGCGGCGAAAGCGGTGTTGGTGCGGCCGTTGTCGTTGGCGTTTGCACTTGGTCGTGTGAATCTGTCTTGTAGAAATCTACCACGACCGCATGTCGGCAGAGCAATCTTAACACACAAGATATCTTGCATGGCACCACATACTGCCATTCACCAACATTGAGTACGGGCAAGGTATGCGTATGTGATGGAGAAGCGTAGAAATTCCAACATGGGAAAATTGGCCGTCACATACGTCTCCCAAGTACATTCTCGCCAACCCAGGGGGTATAGTGATAGACTTCAACGCCATGCGTGTCGGAAGAAGTACAAAACACACTAACAAGTCCTGCCGAGCACACACACATACCAACAACATTACCCACAGGACAAAGGTATGTGCATGTATCAGTTGAAGCAAGACTGATCATAGGGTATAAGTGACAAGATATAGGGAACAAAACCACCAAAGAGAAATGAAGAGAAAAAAAGTACAAGTCGCGTCTTATACCGTGACGGCAGCAGGCGGCTCCGGCAACGACTCGGGCCCATCGCGCGAAGCAGTAGCCGTGGTGGGCGAAGCAGGGGCCAGTTCAGGATCCGGTATTTGGATGTCGAGCTACAACACTTTAGAGTCAGTCCCACACCTAAAAACACATCCCGGGGGGGTGGGGCTGGAGGAGATACACATACCGTCATGTACCCGGTCCGCCTCAATGGCACAATCCTAGGCGGGATAACACCCTCCTCGGAGCCGGCCGTCTTCTCCATCTCGGCATTCCACTGCTCAACCCACTTCTCGAGACTCCTGAGCCGCGTCTTGGCCGCGGTGAACCCGAGGTCGTCCCACAGCCACCCCGTTGCCAGGCCCAGCACGTTATCCAAAATGTTGCGCCAGGCGTAGGGGCTGAAGATGGGCACGAGCTCGCCGTTGAGCTTGTCGATGACGCGCCGAAACTGCTGCTCCGAGACGCCCGCCGGGTCGAGGATGTCCGGGTACAGGTTCGAAAAGGTGGGCGCGAGGTCGCCCTCGAGCAGCCAGTCGCGGCGGACGCGGATGATGCGCGTGTTGGCGTACTCGGGCGAGCCCGGCGGCACGTGCGGGTTCGGGTGCGGGTAGCACGGGTGCTGCGGGCCCCACTCCTCGCCGTTGTCTGGCGGCTGGTCCGGGTCGCCCATGATGGACGAGTCGCTAGACGAGATGGCTGAGCCGATGCCCGCGCCCACCGACATGCCCGACGCCGTCGAGTGCCGCTGGTGAGGGTGCATGCAGTCTGGCCCGCGCTCCAGGTCCCCCGCGAAGCCGTTGTCCCCCGCGGCGGCGGTGGTGGTGTCTTCTGGCGGCGCCATGACTGTTGCTTTGCCTTTGCCCTTGTTGTTGGTGTTGTGGTTGTTGTCCTCCTTCTGTGACCTCGACCCGGGCCGAGGTCTCAAGCTGAGACCGAGCGGTACCTGGAGGCTGGCGAAGCTAGGGCCCCTGTTCCTGAACCGCGGGGCTTCGTGGACCCCTAGGTGGAGGGGCTGCCGGCTGGTTGACGGGCCTGCTTCGGGTTCTTCGACCGGCGATGAGCTAGGGGTGGCGCGCTTCTCGTCGTACGAGTGGCGTAGGGTCGGCGGCAGACTGATGCGCTGCTCGGCGCCGGCGCGGCGATCGAGATGGAGACTGGCTCGGTTGGAGGGCGCAGGGCGGGCCTGGCGCTGCTCGGGGAGGGTGAGGAGCGGGTAGTCTCCCGCAGCGGTACCGACGATGTTTGACGGGTCCTCGGCGACGTCGAGCGTAGGACGTGCGAGCGGAACCGGTGGAGGCGGCGGTGTGGACGGGCGGCGGGGCCTGCTTGATGCCGGCGGTGCGAGGCTCCGGGGGGTCGAGTTGGTGGGGTTCCAGAGGCGCGAGGCCGCGAGATGTCGAAGGGGCAGTTGCGCAGCGGCGCGGCGGGTGCGGAATGGCGATGGTAAGAACGACTCGGGGGTGGCGCCGAGGCCTCTCCGCAAGAGGCTGGTGCTTCGCGATGGCTGCGCGTGGGTTACTGGTGGGGGAGCGGAGGGCGGCTGGTGTGATGACAGGTTTGGCGCTGCTGTGGACAATGATTGGAAGGCCGCCACTGTATCGAGGGCGGGAGCGTTGGCGGCGGATCGAGTGTGAGCAGTTGATGCCGTGGCTGAAGCCGTGGGGAAGATCGATCAGGGCGACCGCCGAGACGGCCCCCAAAGAGCTGCTAGTGCGTTGTGTCCCTTCTCGTCGCCGTCACTTTCCCAAACCCGTCGTCTCGGGTCAACCTATGAGGAGCCGTCTGCGTCACACCAGAACTGCAATCGAGGCCCTTCTCCGCCGAGCCACGCACTTTGATTGCGAGATGTTCTTCGAGAATCGGCACTGCAATCATGTGAGACTCGATCGCCAGCGCCAATCAATGGAGATTTTCAGGCTCAAGATTCTGCATGCAGGGAGCTAAGGTGAGTTAGTGCAGTGGGTTAAACGTTAAGTTAGTTGGGAATTGAACGAATTGAACGAGAAATGAGCGATGATCGACGTTCACAGGGTGGGCCCAAGCGCTCTTGCTTCTGGCCAATCGGCGCTGTAGCCATGGCAGTGGGTACTCCCACATCGGACTCGGGGCTTGGGTTTCATCAGCTCCTGTAGGTACGGATACATGTAACAGAGTCCTGTGCAACTGAAGGTTAATGATAAAGATGAAGAGGAACGTTGCAGCTGTAGGTAAGTTAGGCAAGAGGGATGCCATGCGGGGGTCTTGGTAGGTGAAAGGCGAATTGCTCTGATATACGTGCTTGGCTCTCATCCATGCCCGTTATCTACCACAGTGCAGTCCCTATCTGAAAGATTGGGTGCAGTTGGGAGCATGATCTCAACAGTTGCTCCCATCCGTCATACACCTTTTGGAATCAAACCCATCACCATCTACCTCGCATAATTGCCCTATTTAACTTCTAAATTGCTTCTCAACATTGAGATGGAGTTGACAATTCCAGGTCGTGATGTGGCGGCATCGGGAAGGCCTGTCCCGTGCAATGAGCGCACGTCACACAGTGCTGGAATCAAGAACCGAAGCAACCCGAACCGAGTGAAGTGAACTTGAACTTGAAGGCAGCTTCGAGTTCCAGGTCTCCCACACACAAACGGAAAGGAACACCGACAAATTCAACCTGATTCTATCACGCCCATGCGCTTCTCGTCTTGCGCTCCTTTCGTGTTCAACAGCATGACGGGCATCTGTATTGCTTTTCGTCTCGGAACACGGGCCAGATGAACGACATGAGACTCGGACCGTTGTGTGTGCCATCGTCGAATTACGTCACTCCACGACACCCCCCAAACTCATTGTCGGGTTGGCTACAAATCCACAGCAGCACGGTCTAAGGAGAAGACTATCTCATAGTGGGCTCGCGCGCCTCTGTGTCGCCTCACTATGACAGCCGCAGATCCAAAGCCCCCGGCCACGGGCGACCCGGCTGCTGGGGTCTCGTCGTCGGCAGATGTACCATCTCCCGAGAACCTCCGCCGTCGGTCCATCCGGCTGGATGAACCGGTGCGCCGGCCGTCCCTCGCCGGCATATTCACCCCAAGCACGCCAGTCGAGGGACATCGGCGTCGCCGCAGTTCCACGCTGTCGGCTTACAGCTTCAGCGAGGCCACCCGGGACCTGCAGGACGAGATCATCGATCCTGGGCCGGTTTTTCAGCAGGAGGTCATGACATGGAAGTCATGGCTGCCCATGGTCTTTACCGTCGTTCCTTTAGTTGCAGGGCTAATTTTCAAGAACGGCACGGCTTTCTTTACCGACCTCATCATCATCTTCCTCTCCATGGTATTTCTCCACTGGTCTGTCAGCGCACCATGGTACGCAGTAGCCTTTACCCCTGAAACGGTCAGGACACTCACTCACTCTACTCAGGAAATGGTACCACGCCGCCCAGCAGGTCCGTCAGGACCAAGAAGCCGTCTTGATGGAGGCGCTTGAGCTGGAGGACGCCGAACTGGCCGAACCCGCTGCCAGAACGCCAGCTAGTGACTCGGAATCAATCAGCAGCACAGCCCCGTCGCCAGCAGACAAGCAAGAGCAGTCCCGCCAGGCCGGGGCCGCCCTCGCCCAGCTCCAGACCTTAGAAGTAGCCGCGCTCGTGGTTTGCTTCGTGGCGCCCGCCGCGGCGACTTACCTCCTCTCCCGGGTCCGCAGCCACCTCAGCCGGCCGCCCCAGAGCCTCGTCTCCGACTTCAACCTGACCATCTTCCTCCTCGCCGCCGAGATCATGCCCCTCAAGCACTGCATCAAGCTCGTCCTGGCCCACACCCTGCACCTGCAGCGCATCGTCAACTCGAACCCGTACCGCGCCGTGCACATCACGCCGGCCAAGTACCGCGACATGGTGCAGCGGCTCGAGGCGCTCGAAGCCCGCGCGCCACCGGTGGCGCCGCCGCCGCCGCCACCGTCGCCGCCAGCCTCCAATCCGGACGAGGAATTCGATGGACAAGGAGGCGGTGGGAGAGCGCGCGGCAGAATCAACGCAGAGCAGCTGCGCGACGATGTGACGCGTGCCGTGCGCGCGGCCATCACCCCCGACGTGGACGGCGTCATCCGTGCCGTGCGCCGCTACGAGAAGAAGACGAGCGCGCTGACGGAGGACATGGAGAGGCAGATGCGGGATATCCGCGCGCGGCTCGACGACGCCATCGCCCTGTCGGCCGTCGTGGCCAGGAGCAACGCCGAGGGCTCCGGCTGGGGCCTGCTGGGGAAGGTGGCTGGCGGCCTGATGCGGCTGCCCATTGTGGGCATGGTGTATCTGCTGGCTCTGGCGCTGGCGCCGGTTGCCGGGCTGTGGAGGAGGGCGGCTGGGCGGCTGCTGCATGGGCGCCGCGGTCATCGTGGGGGAGGGCGGCGGAGAGAACAGTGGCAGGCGCAGGAGCGGGTGCTGCAGATGCCTGTCAAGCATGCGCGGATCGTTGCGCCGAGTGGGGCTTCGTCGCCGAGGGCTGCTTCGAGGGCTGCGCCGAGGGTGTCCTGAGGTTGTGAGGGGTGTGTTGTAGGTAGGTGTGTTTGTGCTGCGGTGGCGGAAAAGTGCGGTATTGTATTGTACGAGTACATGAGATCACTTGTTAATTGAAGCGGATAGTATCCATATCCAATCCATACCCAGTGGGGAATGGCCTCTGTAGATTCTTCATCATGGACTTCTGTCGTTCCCCGTCGGGCGAGATACCGAACGATGGGACCAATGTGTGGCCGTGCCAGATCCGGCTGGATCTGTGCCCCGATCAGACGGTCAAGCAGGTCTCGGTAGATGATCGTTCGTAGAGCAGTACCTACGCTACAGTTTCACATCACAAAGAATCGGGAGCTGGTGACTGGTGGAATGGAGGCCTAACAAAGCCACACGTAAGGCGTGCTGTGGGGTTGGGGAAACAACGTGGCAGGTGGGTGAGTTGGAATGTAAAAACGGGCCACAGCCGGGAGATTGTATGCATGTCTCCGATCATGCGCTATTGGGATCTTGCAGTGCGTTAAGGTAGTCCTCAGGCATGCAGCTGAGAACAAACTTTGTCCTTGGCTATGCTTTGCAGGCGGGCGGTAAAGTTATATGTGGCGAGATATGAGCCCGGGTCTTCGTCCAGTTCAAGTTCGGAAGTTGTCTAAGGTATCCAGGTAGCTCCAGTTCAATCTCTAGTAAGGAGACTGTTTTGAGCGTGGAGGCTCTTTATCGTGATTACACTGACTACCCGACCCGACCCGCAATATCGAGGCGCAAGTGACGGGAGGTGTTCTTATTATTCCACCGCTGTTGCCTCTTGATCTCGACGGACTGAATGTAGTTACGGTGACTGTTAATACCACGGGAAGCCGGTTGTGGTGGATGTGATACTCGAGGGACCATGTAACTGTGGGCGAGTTAATCTGCGTTCCGTGAACCTTGAGTAATTCAGATTCAATGACTCTTGTTCAAGACAACAAGCTGCCTTTTTGAGCTGGGCCCAGAATGCTTCCTGGTTTAGGTAGATGTTGAGGTCAGGAAAGCACACTCATCAATCCCGTCAGAAGCTAGGGTCAGGTGTCAGTGCCGTGGTTGTCCAAATTGGGAAAGAACGGGATGCATCCAAGATCGGGTATCCACTATGTGGGTCCCAAGGGCCGCAACGGCCCGGGATCGGGTTCTCTCGATGCTGCAGGCTCCTTCCTGTTCTGTGGGCTGCCGACTCCCGTCGCGTCAACTTTTGACGTCTCCCCTTCTTCTTGCAACTCCATCCCGTCTCTGTCTCGAGAGGTGGTGGCTAGCACAACGCCTGTGCGTTCTCGAGCCGTTCATGGCGCCAAATATTTATTGGTTCTGATGCCCCTGCTTTCGCGCAAATTTTTCCGACGTGTCGCGAAGAGCCAATTGCATGCGCTGCTCGTTGGAGCAACCGAGCAAGATTGGCTGTGGTTACATCCCGCAGCTGGACCCTGAGCTTCAGCTGAGGTACCTGTCGATCAGCATTGGCGCCGCCTTCCCGTCGACTCACCCCTGACAGACACCGCGGACTGGGACGTGGGGTGTGCCCGAGGGTCGTCCCGAGATTGTTCCTGGGAAATTTGTCACACCGTCTCATCAATCAATTCACCGCCCGACAGATAGGCTTCACTAGTCCTCGCCATGGCAGATGCCGGTGCTCCGCGGCTTGCTTTGATGCTTGGACGTCACTCATTTCGGCCTGCATCAGCTTCGTCTCATCATCACAGCCTCAGCCCACATAACGTTACACATTAGTCCTGGCATTCGCAACATACTGGCTGGAAGTCGTCCATGCGTGGACGAAGGGTTGCGCCCGGCTTTACGTTCGCCAACGACAGGATCAACTGGCTCGACGACAACAAGCACGGAGAACGAACCAACCCTGTCTGGAAAATTTGGGCGAAAGGGCCGCTAACTTTTGGCCACCCCGGTCACCGTCTTCATATTTGCGGTTGATGAACGCCAGCCACTGAGGACTGGACCCCTGTCTGCCTTGCTCATCCCGGCCGCCAACCAATGCCGCAGAATGACCCCACGCCGAATCGTTCGCCAGCTCATCTCCCCCAGGATGTCGCCGGCCACTCGAACAATGCCGTGGCTTGGCCAGATGGCTTCGAGCGCGCTACCCGAGCACAACGTCGGAACTATTGGAGACATCTGCGGCCAAGCTGTCTGTCCCTTGCTTCGGTTGTCCAGCTGTCTTGCCAAGATGGGAGACGATTTTCAGGCACGGCGTCCCTCCAGTTTCTCTGATACTCCGGTCCAGTGATATCCTGCCCACCATGCCGTACAACTCCCCAAGGCCCTCAGCCAGGTGTTCTGCGCCCCCCACATTTCGTCGCTCATTCAGGGCCTGAGCTCTAAAGTTATCTCTAGCCCGGTTGATGTTTAGTTTTCCTGTCTCAAGCCAGAGTGATATCCACACCGCTGATCGGCCAGCGCCGTCTCCCAAGACTCCCATTGTCCTGGGAGCTGGTGCATTGACTTGACGGCCAGGCTTTCTCCGAGGATGATGCGTCTGTTGGGAAACGGTATGCTCACCGAGTACCCTTACTGAATCTGGAGACTACGACACCCGGCCTGTCTCCATCCTGAGGACGACAGGAAGTCGCTACGATGAGGCTTCTCGCCGCTTCCGGGCAGGCTTGGCTTTGCCTTTGCCTTCTACACAGCTTGACAGCAGCAGCTACGGACCACGCGAGAAGACAAGAGACAACTGCCGCGGCGGATTCACCAAGCCCTCTACCAAGCACAGCGACCCGGACACTCACAGACGATGAGCAGACGAGCACCACCACGCCGACTCCTTCGACCAGTGTCGAGGTCACCTCTACGACTTTGCCCAGCACACCACCGCCTGCTTCGAGCTTCCCGATACCAACACCAACCGAAGATGCCAACTCTGCGCTGTTCAACGGTACGTGTCTCTACTCTGCTGCCGCTTCCGCTGCCCAGACAACGGCCACTAAAATCCTGCAGCTACAGTACCCGAGGATCAACTCCCGCTCGAGCCACAAGTCACCCCCGGCTGGGCCGTCGCCGGCACCATCCTCATCATCACAGGCACTATCTTCGCCCTCGCCGGCGTCAGAGCGCAACGACTGCAGACCTTCTTCAGCACCGCCTTCCTGGCAGCCCTCGGAACGACCGTGCTCATCCTCTACCTCATGACCCCGCCCGTCAGCGACGCCGTCCAGGGCGCCTTCGTGGTCGCCGCGGTCTGTACGGGCGCCGCCCTCGGGGGCCTGGCGCTTCTCTTCCGAGACCTCGTTGAGGGTCTGGGCTGCGGTCTCGGTGGGTTCAGCCTGAGCATGTGGCTGCTGACGCTCCGGGCCGGCGGCCTCGTGGGCGGTCCCCACTCGAATATCGGGAAGATCGTCTTCATCGCGGCTTTCACCTGTGCCGGGCTGAGTCTGTACTTCAGTCACTGGACAAGGGCGTACGGGCTCGTGGCGGGTATCTCGTTTGCCGGGTCGACGGCAGCTGTGCTGGGCATCGACTGCTTCAGCCGCGCCGGGCTCAAGGAGTTTTGGGCGTATATCTGGGCGGTCAACAATGAGGGCTTGTTCCCCGAGGGCACTGCGACGTACCCGCTCACCCGCGGCATCCGCGTCGAGCTCGCGCTGACGATCATTCTGTTCGTCGTTGGTGGCATCTCTCAGCTCAAGCTCTGGCGCGTCGTCCGGGACCGTCGAAACAAGAGCAAGGTCGTGCCGACGGATGAGGAGGCGGCAGTCCGGCCGGACGAGGAGGAAAGCGTGGGGCGGCGGGTTGAGGAGATGACGGCCCAGGAGCGCCGTGAGTGGGAGCGCGTGTACGGGGATGCCGGGAGTGGCCGTGGCAGGGCAACGGACAGTGCTGTGGGTGACACTGAGAGCGAGAAGCCCGATGGGCCGACGAAGGGGGCTTCGGTGACTTCCGCGGCCGAAGCTTGGTCTCCAGTCGAAACACCAGACGGACTGCTGCTGCCTCGGCCTGCGAATGAAAGCCCACAAGCCCAGGGTATCGCAGAAAAGGATGTGGGCGATGGCAAGGCGACGGTTAGAGTTGTCGAGGACAATGTGTCAGAAGGGAACTCGGCGGACGGCGGCGCTCAAGAGAAGGCCCGGAGTACTTCACAAAATGTCGCAACCGCTCCAGCGACCAGCCCCAGTCTCGAGTCCACGCAGGCACCAGCAGTCATCCCTCTGCCGTTCCAAATCCCCCCGCCTAGAAGCCATAAGGCCGAGTCATCGATCGCAGCTGTTGCTGAGGACGAGGCCTCAATGGCGGCCGCGGCAGAGGACAGTGACGAGCCGACAATCGCAGCTCGAGACGACGACACCGGAAGCGTCCCGCGGATGTGGAGGAACTCGGTCAGCATCCAGAGGAGCCTGCCTCGACACTCAGCAGATTGCGAGGTTCGTGGCAATACGGCCCCGAAAGTATACCAGAACCCGGCGCAGCCGATCAAGGCGACGGGCGACGACCTCGACTCCGTCATTGCCATCTTGGATGATGAAAGCAGCAGCGGGGATGCAGATAGCACAATCCTCGACTCGCCGCGCTTGCCAGAAGTGGATGTGGGAGCGAGTTTCGAGGGGAAGGAGCAAGGAGTCTGGACAGATCAGGAGAAGCAATCCCCGAGCGCGCCGGCCGATGAGGTTACAGAGGATGAGGGCTCACCTGCAGTCGGGGGACTCGGTCAACAAAGTGTGCCCAGTCTGTCGTTACCGAGCATCCAACAGCCCTCTACCGAAATTGGAGAAACGACAGAGAAGCAAGAGGAAGCAGCTGCACCTAGGGAGCGGAAATTCGCGGAGGCTACCGAATGTCCGGCCCCCAGCGCCACAGAGTCGAAAGAGTCTGCTCCGAAGACAACTGCCCGGCTAACCAAAATGAACCTCCCGCCGGCCCTGCCGGGTGTCGCCCTGACGTATCGGACGAACGAGTGGGCGAAGCATCTGAGCATCGCTGAGACGCCCGACCCGGAAGCCCTGCAGGTCTCCGATCCCATCACTGAGGCTCCGGAGGAGCAGCCCGCGCACTTGGATGTTGTCGAGCTGCAGCGGACGGCCGTGAATGGCGCCCCTCTACCGGCCGCCCCCCGGACATCTAGCGCCCTGTCAATCAACCCGCCTCACGATGCAAGGAGTGCCTCGCGGATTTCGTTGACCGCCTCGGAGACGGGGCTCGTCACCTCTGCGGCTCCCGACCCCCAATATGCGTCGAGGCCTGCCGCTTACCGTTCGACGTCGGCGATACTGGGGCGCCAAAGCCCAATGCTGCTGCCTGAGCCCATCGCTGAAGAAGATGCCGAGACTCGAGGTACTCCAGGGGCACAGCCGGCCGGAGATATCCAAGCAGCTTTGCCAACCGTCGACCACGGTCACCCAGCTTCCCGCTCGACCTCGGATCTTGTGATCCAGCCTTCCGCCGCGTATGCCCACGCAAAGCCACAGACGTTGATCGGCATGCGCGAGATGCTCCTGCGCTCCCGCGCCTCGGGCCTCTCCACCGCCATGAACCAAGCCACCATCATCCGCACCCCCACCCCCACCCCTACCCCCACAGACCCAGCGACAGCCATCATCCGCAGCCACTCTCCTCCCACACAACCAACAAGCCAACCACCCTCCTCGTCGAAACCCGACGCCGATCTAGATGACCTCCCCCTCTCCCAGCGTCGCTCCCTGATACGCGCAAGCCAGAGCCAAAACAGCCTCCTCCAACTCCAACCCGCACAACAACAACCACCAAGAGCCGAGTCCCCAACCTTTGTCGACCCGTACCAATCAGCCCGCCACCACCACCGCAGCATTTCGCCGAGGGAATCCGCCCGCGAGGCCCAACTCGCACAGTTTCGGAGTAGCGTTGAAAGCTTCGGTGGTGGTATAACCACACCACCAGCACAACCACCAGCAGCAGCAGGCGCCGCGGGAATGGGGGTATACTACGGCCACAGCGGCGGCAGCGGCGGCGCAGAATCATCACCGGACCAACAACAGAAGAGCGAGTATGCGCTGCGGAGCATGGAGCTGCAGCGGCGGGTGATGCTCGGGCAGAAGGAGGCCGAGGCACGGCGGAGGGAGGCCGAGGCGGCTGAGAAGCACAGGTATCAGCGGGAGTTTGAGGAGCGCATGCGGAGTGGCGCGCTGATGGGTGTACATCGGGACGCGATGCGGCGGTTGCAGAAGAGTGTGAAGGATTGAATCACCCCTGTATTGAAAGATTAGGATTCGTGGGTCTCAGGTTGAGGGAGGCACGGGAGGAGAATGTCTGCGTTGATAAAAGCCAGGGAGGGGGTGTTGGGGTTGGCGGTTTCGCCTGCTCGTGAGAAGATCAACGTGGGCGGAGAAGGATTGAGGACGTTGCAGGGAAAAGAAGGTGGATGATGAAGGGTGAGACGATGACAGGAGATATGGTGTGATGAGGTGTGCAAATGGGAAACGGCCTTATAGGTGCAAGCACCTCTACTTGTTAATGCTGCTGGTTACATTTTTATCATCGTTAATACCCATCCAATTTGATGCACTGCTCAAACACCTTCAGCCCCTTATTCGGAACTCTGGCCGCGGTTTATTGGTAAAGGTCAACCTCTGTCGAGTTCCGACCGGTGATTGGATGTGACGGAGAGGCGGGAGACCAACCAATATAGACATCATGTACCTGGACATATGTCGAGCTATCTCCAACAGATCTAGTCTAATCATTTCTCGATACTAACCACTCCGGTAGCGGGGTATCAATGCCCATGTGGTAGACTATGAGGAGCCACCAGGGATCTCAAGGCTCTGACAACAGCTTCAGGCCAGCCGAGCCTCTGCGTAGATTCACCAAGCGAGCCTGATCGCTGTCTAAGTCCAGGCTGCCTGCTGCTGCTCCGTAAGCATCTCTCATAGCTATACTGGAAGCGCAATAGCAAGTAGAAGTACCTAGGGGATGAACTGAAGTATGAAGAGGATAAAGGGGCCACGACTATTTTACCGGGGAATCATCCATCCCTGTGCGGGATTATCTACAATTATCATAAATACAAGTGAGGGCAAGCTCAAGGAAGAGCATAAGATAACGTCCTTCCACTGGGCACAGGATATGCCGCTCGCTAGGGGAAAGAGCAACAAAGAAAGCAGGAGACCCGACAACGCCGTCCAATGCATATGCAAGCCCCATGACTGTACTGTACCAGCCGAGTGAAACGAAAAAACGCTATGCCCGCCGCAACAGAGACACAGATAATCCAAGTGTTCCGCCCATCCGTCCATCAAGTGAGCTCAACTTCGCCCATCCAGGAGCGAGTGAGAATAAGGTAGTCCCCAAAGGCCCACCTTGGGTATTTACCTAGGTCAGGGCACACAACATCGAAACATAAACCTGACCCTCTCCCGTCCTCTCAACCCCGTCATTCACTTCACTCCCCAAGAACCCCGCCAAACATGCCCCCTTCACGACTCCCCTCCCGGGATCTACCACCCCCCCGGTTTCCGCCACCATTGCCCCCATTGCCCCTAGCAACGGTAGCCCTCCTGGTCCTCCCATTCCCATTCCCACTCCCTTCTGAAACATCGCCGGTACCACCACCACCACCAAAGAAACCCCCCAACCCCAACGCCTGACTCAGGCTCCTCGCGCGCCCTCTGAACCCCCCCTCGCCGCCATTCCCATTCCTCAGGGCACCATCGTCCACCCGGCTCAACACATCGGCACCGCCCTCCACGCCACTCGCACCACCACCACCACCGCCGCCATCCACGACCTGCCCGTCCCCATCAAAGCCCCCGACCCCGACCCCGTTGCCATTATTGGCCGGAAAAGAGAGAGTAAACAAGCTAGTCCTCAACCCAACAGCATTTCTCCTCCTGTTGGCGGGCGCCAGCCCATTCCCATTCCCACTCCCAGAAAGTGCCGTAGGGCTGCTGCTGCTGCCGTAGCTGTAGTTGTGACTGTCACTGTAGCTTTGACTGCCGCTGTTGTTGTTGTTATGATTATAATTACTATTACTACTATGACCGTCATGAATCCCCCCCTGGCTGTTGCTACTGCTACCCGCACCAGCGAGCGCGAGCAACTTGTCGCCCACCACGGCCGACAGCGTCGAGGAGAATGGCGAGGGGGAGTACATGTGCAGCTGTGGCGGGCGGGGCGGGGCGGGCGTGGAGGGCGTGCGCGGGGTGAGGGGCGGGCGCTCGGGTGGGGTGGAGGGGTATGATTTTGACGTCGCCGCGGGCTGGGTCTCCGCGTCGTCGGAAGAGATGTTGACTGGGGAGACCGGGTCGGACGAGGACGAGATGGTGTGGCGGCTTAGGGAGGGCCGTCGGTGGGGCTGTTGGTCGTCGGTGGCGTCTAGCCAAGGGTTGGCGCTTAGGAAGGGGTGGTCTTCGTCGTGATCGAGGTCATCTTCGTCGTCGTCGTCGTCGGAGAAAAGAGGCTTCTGGGATGTTGTTGGTGGGGCGCGTGAGGTGGGTGGCGCCCCAGAAGAGGTGAAATCAAGGGATCCGTGGACAGATTCTGAGAAGCTGACGCGTGACGTTCGCGATGACCCTCGCGATGCTGCTGCTGAGGCCTGGCCGCGGCGGCGAGGTTGAGGTGGCGTCGGGGGCGGCGCGCGGTCTTGCTCCGACAAGCCGATGGTCTCTTCGATGCCCTCGGCGTCGGAAAGTGTGACTTCGTCCTCGCTGCTCTGCCGCGGCCTCCCATTCGTAATGAGAAAGACGCCGAAGAAGGTGAGGAGACAGCCGCCGACGAATTTGAAGGCCTGCTCGGTAGTGGTGCGCTCAAAGTCGCGGTAGAGGACGGCGCTGCCGATGATTACGGAGAGCGTGAAGAGGACAAACTGGATCGGGATGACCTGGGTGGAATCGAAGCGTTGGAGGGCCTTGTTCACATATCGGACCTGTAAGATGGCGGTGGAGAGCAATACAAATGCGAGCACATAGGTGACGGGCGTGGTGAATGCACCGAACAGAGTCGAGGAGAGCATGGAAGAGACGCCCTTGGTAGACAGCACCGTGTAAGCACCTAGAGAATGATTAGCCGTAGCCCTCAGAAATCTCGAGCGGCGACATACCGAACAAGCCCACGAGACCGAGATCGATCAGGATGGTCCGGTGCCCGTAGCGCGGGCTCAGCCACATCAGCAGCGCAATCAAGGTACAGCTGACGGCCATGTAGATCTCAAACTCCATGGTCGTGATGGCATCCCACACCTCGTGCGGCCCCAACTTGATCTCCTCGGTCTGGGCGCTCAAGACGACCGTGACGGCGCCGGTGATGGCAATGATGACGCCCCAAAAGTCCTGCTGGCGGAACACCTCCTTGAAGAAGATGGGAGCTATGATGCAGTTGGACACCAGGGCCACGACGCCGAGCGGGCTGACGATGGAGGCCGGGGCGAAGCCGTAGGCCAGGAAGTTGCCGCACTCGCCGACCGTGATCAGCACCAGACCCAGCCACCAGTACGGGTCCTGTAGGTATGACAGCGAGGGCTTTTCCGTGTCGTCTCCGTCGCCGGAGTAGTCGGAGCGGAAGGACTGCGCGAGGGGATCTGTTTCGGACGAGTAGCGGGCGTCGTCGTCGTCGTTGTCGCGGTAGCGGCCGTTTCCGTTTGGCGCCCCATCCGTGTCCAGCGACGCAGCAGCGCCATAGGGGCCGCCTCGTCCATGAATATGCGATGCGGCAGCCTCGTTGTGCATGGCCTGCCTGGCGCGCTCTCTTATTTGCAGCTTCTTCCGGTGCAGCCGGATGTGGGCGTATCGCTGGACATTGAGGGCCAGGGCGATCAGAGCATTGCCGCAGATGGCGGCGACGATACCAATCAGACTCGACCATCTCTGCAGCTTATCGTCGGGGCTGCTGTCGTCGCCGTCGGAAAGCCAGGCGGGCCATGTGCGCTGGTCCAGGTTGGCAAGCGACGAGGGCGGAGGAAGTCGCATCGTTTCCCGCTTCCTTCTTGACGGGGTCGACGAGTCCGGTCTTGTATCACGGCACAGGCCTGATCGTCGCCCCAAGACAAGCACGGTGTCGCGGATGGAAATGACAGGTCATCGGCGCCGGGCGAGAACGGATTGCGACGGTTTGACAGGTTGCGCGTGCTGAGGTTCCAGCTTGTCTCGCTGAGGATTCGGTTGGTGCGCGAATCGCGGTTGGATAACTAAGTTAATTGAGTGGGCACTCAGCCAAGGCACTGATTTAGGCAAGTATCACAGAGATCGATCACCGAGCACAGCATCCAAATCTCAAGCTTGAGCTGAAACAACTTCTCAAAAGGGTTATCCGTAGATTTCTGAGGCCATCTTGGTGACACTCCTGGACCTAAGTAGACGGAAGCACACCCATCCTGTTGGTTGGTGCCGCTCAGGGCGCTGATGCCTGCGTCACAGCTCAAGATGCCGGGCGGATGGTATTGCGTGCGAGACGAAGATTGGATAGGTACGAATACAGTCTGTAACATACCAGCTCACTACCCCAGTCCCGTCTTTCCTTGCCAAAGACGACGCTGAGGAACCTGAAAGTTATGGCTCATTTTGCGTCCAGTGTGTCAATGAAATATTCCAAGAACACAGCCATGAGTTGCAGTTCTCATCTCGAGAACCTCTCTGGGTGATGGTGAACTTTTCGTTATCACCCGCAAAGCCCTTCCGCTTGGACGCTTTGACCAACTGACTTCAAGCGGGCCCGGGGAGCAGCGGCATTGCGGCCCAGCCAGCCAGGTCTGAGGTGACGGATCTTGTGAGTTGTGACGCACAACCTGAAAGGTTCTCATGCCTGGACCTGGAACCTTCCAGTGGAAACCAACAGACAATCTCGAGATGGATGATCTCCAGAGCCCTAAGAGAGCGTGGCGGTTAGGAATGTTGTATTCCGGGAGAAGAATCATTAAACAAGAAATGTACAAGAGAGCAGACAGCTCCTGGCTGCTGTAAATACTCGTCAACCGACAAAACAGGGGAAACCTTTTCCCTGAAGCCCATCCCAACCCAATCCAGTTAGTTACCTCTACCGCCCAAAATCCATCAAAACTTTTGTTTTCCGGTCCCGTTTTCCCAGTGTTTTCCATGTATTCTCCCACCTACAAAAATGGCACTCCCAATCAACGACCCGAGCGACTTGAATGATTTGAGTGAACAGAAGAACGACGCCGCCCGCATGGCGCCGTGAACGTCCTGCCGAGCCCCACCCACCGGGGCTCCTCCACGGGAGCGGTACCCTCGCGGCCCGCGACCCACAGCTTCTGGGCCGGCGCACACTCCTCAACGTGCGACAGGAACCCCTCCCTCGAGTAGAAGCGGTCCCGGAGCTCCAGGTGGTCGTCCGAGAAGTCTTTTTCGAACGCGAGCTGGCAGCCCTTGCACGAGACGCCCGACTGGGCCTCGCCCGTCGCCCGGTCGAGGTACGGCAGGCTCGTGGCCGCCTGGAACCGCAGCGTCAGCGAGTCGGGCCACCGGCCGACGGCCACCTCGGGACTCTGCTCGCCCCTCGAGCGCAGCACCTCGAGCGCCTGTTGCGCCGCCACGATGCGCCGGCGGCTGTCGGGCAGGGTGCGCAGCACGGGGAGCCGCCGCTCGAGCTCGCCCGCCGAGACGCCCGTCGCGTCGGCCACCCGGCTCAGGTAGGCGACCTGCATCGGCGGCGCCGAGGCGATGCACGTGAGGCAGCAGCGTGTCGCGGTGGGCAGGAACAGGAACCCGCCAAAGGAGCCGCACAGCGAGCAATCGGGGGCCGTCAGGGCGGCGTGCAGCTCGAGGACGTCTACCCGGGGCGCGAGGCCCGTGCGCAGCAGCACGCAGAGACACTCGAGCGCGTGGGTGCTGAGATGGCGGAGCTCGCGGATGGAGGCGAGGACCTCGCGGGTGCTCCGGCTGACATGGCTGAACCGGAAGGCCGAGCTGACGTCGAGCTCGAGGCAAATGAGCGACACGATCTCGAAGGGGAGGCACCCGAGCAGACCGAGGTCGAACTCGCGGGCCCGCCCGAGCGGTTGCATGATGGATGACCGCACGCCATCGTGCTGGCTGGGATGCACCGTGACGACGGGCAGTTCGAAGTCGGCGCGGTTGTAAGATGTGACGCCGAGGATGGCGTCGGCATCCGGGCTTGGCGCGGGTTCCGCTGCCGGCGCCTGAGTGGTCTGGATTGGTGCTGGCGTCATTGTGGTTTAGACCAGCAAAACTTGTAAGCAAACGACTAGTAGAAGGCAGTAATGACACTTGAAACATTAAAGATTGATGGAATAGGCTGCAAGGAAGTGATCAAAATGGTGACGGTCTTTCAAGCAAGATATAGGTAGTGAAATCAATGAACATAAATTTGAAAAGGCCCTGCTTTGAAACCCCTGGAATGCAGGCTTCCAGGGCATCAAGATTCGTGCCGTCCTCGTGACAAAGGCTCTGGCTCCAAGATGACGAGACCGAGGGACTCGGCTGCTGAATACCGCTCCATACCAGCTTCCAGAACGGTCGCCGTTACCTAACGGCATTGACTTGGGAAGGAACTTACCTAACAAGATGTAATTGTAGAAGCACCTCGTGGACAAAGCACGATCCACTGTGGGGCCGGGCCAGGGGGTCCATAACGCGCCAAGCCCTGCGTAAAAGGTGTCACGATCTCGCCATTTTCCTTCGTCATCGCCAATCACGACCAACTCTCGAGCCCGTGTTGACCATCGAAACGGCCGTTCCATCAACCGACGCCAACCAAGCTGAAAGAGGCAAAGAGATGGAAAATATCATCAATGCGTGACCGAGACAGCGAAGACAACAATACCAGTAACCCCTTCATCCGCTTCCGACATCACGTCGACGCCAACATCCACGCTGGCATCAACACCCTCACCAGCCTCTCCCGTAGCCCTCCCTCCCCTCCACCGCAACAACACCCTCCCTCTCCCTCTATCCCGTCTACCCTTCATCAACCCATCATCAGGGACACCGCATCCACTTCCTCGTCGAAAGACATGACCTCCACCTCCACAGACACGGACATCACAAAAGGAATGCTCCTCTCCCCGGCCGACCAACACCTCGAATCCCGCCTGGACCTCCTCCGCCACGGCGGCGCCACCGCCCCGGAGTCGGCCCTCGCCTGGCGCCTGTTTGTTACCCGCTCCGCCTACTCGCCGCTGCGCCTTCAGCAGGAATGGGGCTGGCAGCAGCCCAGGCCTGCGTTCGCGGCTGGGGCTGGGGAGGAAGGTGGAGGAGGAGATTATTATGGAGGAGGTGGTGGTGGTGCGGGGTGGCTGGACGCGTTTGAGGATCTGATGCGGGCCAGTTCTGGGTTGGAGATGCTTGACTTGCGGGCGAGGGAGGAGAGGGGGGAGGAGGAGGATGGGTTTGGGTTTGGAGGGTTGGGAGGGTTGGGAGGGTTGCCTTACCACCATCATCATCATATTCATGGTATGGTTGGGTTCTCGTTCCCTGGCATGCAGGAAATGGCTTGGCTGGAGCGGATGTGGCGTCAGGGGTTGACGGAGGTCTTATTCCCCGTCTATGACCCCGGGCTGGGGTATGTCTCGCCGCGGACCATGGGGGAGTGGGCTGAGCGGCGGCGGGCCGAGGACCGGCGGACAAAAGAGGTCGGGCGGGTGTGGGAGGAGCTTGTCGGGGAGGGCCGACGGGCGGTGGAAGAGGCGCGCCGCAAGGCCGAGAGAGAGGTAGATGCGTGGCAGGATGCCGCGCAACAGAAGGGGTTGTCGTTCCTTGACGGGGTTGGCGACGTCGTGCGCACGCTGGCCGGGGTGCTCGAGGATATCGGGTCGATGCCACGGGCTGGCTCGGAGGAGAAACGTCGAGGCAAGGACGACACTGCCAGGGAGAAGAGGGAAGGCGCGCCGGAGACGGAGAACGACCTGTACTCGGTCGTTCAGTCGGCTTTCCAGGAGTCTGAACGTTCCCTGTCCAAATTTTTCAGGTCTTTTTCGGAAGCCTGGCGTATCGACACTCTGCCCGAACCCAAGCCAGCGTCGCCGCCAAAGACCGAAATCACCGAGGTTGCTGAGAATGGCATTACGAAAAAGACTACCAAGAGGGAATTCGTCGATAAGGACGGCAACACGCACTCCAAGATCGAGACTACCTGGACCGACCAAGATGGCCGCATCGTCATGAGACAGGTCCACAGCTCCATGGGGCGTTCTGAGCACTGGGAGAAGGCTGAAAACCGGACTCCCAGGCAGGACAAGGTGACAGCCGAGGAGCTCAAGGAGCATAGGAAGGAGGGAGGCTGGTTTTGGAAATGAAGGTGACGAAGATTGGATGGTTGGTCAAGCTCTCCGCTCAGTGTGTCGACTCCGCTCTGCCATTGACTTATGAGTTTCTTCCATTCTCAAACGGACATGCAAGTGTACGTAGCTGTATGTATGTGAACAAGGGGACAAATTGGAACCTATCTGTACATGAAAATCGAACCCCAGGTCCGTATCTGGCACAGGCTTTGAATCACTCCCAGCTGGGACAGGCAAATGATGTGACTGAGCTAGACTGTAGCCCTAGACACAACGGAGAATAGCGGCCTGTTTGCGCTTCGCTCCGTCGGGCTTGTAGAATCTACAACCATGGTAAAGCAACGTTGCACAAGCGTAAATACCTCGTTACAAAGCGCTAGAAGCATGGCTGCGTCAAAACACCCCTTAGCTCCACGACACCAGCTTAACCCTATTTCTTCCCCGCCCGCATCACCGTCTTTTTCTTGCGCATCATGCGCTTCCTCGCGATGATCTTGGTCCTCATGGCAAGCTTCTCATCGGCCTTCGTCTTGCCCTGCTTGGTAGGCGGGACATCAACCTTTGCCTCTTCCTTTCGTGCCTTCATCCCCTTCCCCCCATCCTTGCCGTCCTTGTCCTTCTTCCAACCCTTGTCCTTCCCCTTCCCCCTATTAGCATCCCTCTCCCTCGCCTTCCCGAATTCCCCACCCGCTTCCTTCTCCTTCGGCCGCCACTTCCCCTGGCCCCCTCCACCAGCCCCCCTCTCCTCCCTGGGTACCCGCGACTTCTGCTCTTGCTGCCGCCGCCTCTGCACGACGTTGGCGTTCTCAATGGCAAACTCGACAATCAACCGCTGCGTCTTGCCCGCCTCGTTCTTGAGCGCGTGCCCGTTGAGGTAGCGCAGGCCCATGAGCGCCCAGCGGTGCGACGAGTACTCGATGAAGCCGTAGCCGCGCGACTTGCCGCCGCCGCCGCCCGCCCGCTCGTCCACCTTGGCGCCCTGCGTCGTCTCAAAGACGATCTTGGCCTGGCGCACCACGCCCTTGCCCTTCTCCTTGCGCCGGCGCTCCGCGTCTCGGTCGGCCTCGCCTCCGCGCGTGTTTTCCTCCTTGGAGATCGGCTGCCGGAGGCCCTGCTTGACATCCTTGGCGAAGCCGACGACGGCCTCGCGGGCGAGTTGCTTGAGGTCCTTGGAGTTGATGTTGTGCGGGATGTTGCGGATCGCGAGGCGGGTGAGGCTGAGGTGCAGGGCCGGGTTGGACTCGATGAGTTTCTTCCGCTGCTTGGCGCTGGCCTCGCGCATTCTGACTTCGATGGGTGAGAGTTTGTTGTAGAGCGGCGAGTTCCTGGGGATGGCGCCCTCGGACAGGAGGAAGAGTCGCCGCTTGTCCTTTTCTTTGCGCTTGCCGGCGCCGGCATCGGCGAGGCGCGTGGCTTCGTCCTTGGACACCGCCTGGGTGACCTGCAGGATACGGCCGTCGAGGGTGTATTTGCCTTCCGGGTCGGCTGTCTCGTCCTGGAGGACGGAGTGCTTGGCAAGCGTCGGTTGCGGGTGATGGCGGGGTGCCCCCTTCAAGCAGGCCTGGCTCTCGGACAGGTCGAAGAAGCACACAAACCCTGTGCCGGCTGGCCTATCCGTAGCGCGATCCATGACCACTCTGGCGTATCTCACGGCGCCAAACTGTGAGAAGTGGGCTTTAAGCGTGTCGTCGGTCGCCGTGTAGGGAAGGTTGCGGATGAAGAGGGTTGTCGAATTGTCGGTCCGTCGGTTCTCGGGCTTTTCCTCCTCGTCGTCATCAGGTACATCAGGCGCCTGCGATTCATCGCCCTCGTCCATCTCTTCCTCTGGCTCCTCGTCCTCATCCTCCGCACCACTTCCGTCAATTTCTTCATCGTCCTCACCTTCATCCTCCTCCTCCTCTTCCAGGTTGTCGCCGTAATTCTTGAAAAAGTTGGCCAAATCTCGGTCCTCTTGTGTCATGTTTGGGTCGTCATCCTCCTCTTCTTCCTCTTCTTCTGCCGGCTTCTTGTGTTTCTTGGCCTTGGGACTCTTGGTTTTGCCCTCATCATCCTCTGCGCCACCGTTTGACTGCTCCCAAGTCTGCTTGTCCACCGCCCAATCTACTGCCAGTGTCCGACCATCAACAACCTTCCCGTTGATAGCCTCCATGGCCTTTTCGGCGTGTTTCTTCCCTCGGAGTGTGACAAAGCCAAATCCAGATAGCTTGCCCTTGTCGCTTGGCAAGTCGGCGAACCTGACCTTGCCAAAGCTCTGAAACAACTTGGCCAGTTGGTCCGAGGTCTTGATGCTCCAGGGCAAGTTTCGAATGATCAGCTTGGGCGGTCGCTTTGCTTCTTGCAGCTCGGCCTCCCGTTTTCGCTTCTCCTCGACGGCCTTGGACATGACCGCAGGCCCCGCCTTGGCAGCATCGCGATGGCGTGGCTGGGCAATTTCGAGCTTCATGCGGCGGCCATTGAACAGCTCGTTGTTGAGCTTCTCCCTGGCCTCAATGGCATCGTCGGGGTCGGCAAACGAGACGAAACCGTATCCTCGCGACGTCTTGGTCTTTGGGTCGAGCACAACAGTGGCGTACTTGACAGGGTAGTGCTGGGAGAAGAAGTCGGTCAGGGACTCGCTGGTGGCCGTCGGAGGCAGCGAGCGGATGAAGAGCTGCTTTCGCGAATCGACGCGCGCCTTCTTGGATGGCGGGTTGGAGGTCTGCGCGGAGCCATCCTCTGTCTCGACAGGCGTCTCTTCGGCCTCGCGTTGGCGCTTCTTATCAGATTTCCCCATTTTCGTGAATGGAGAGTGTGGTTGTCTGCACCGTTTATTGCGAAGCTTGGTCTGGGCTCGTGCTTCTCAATCGCAGAAAAAAACCAAGGACAGGCCGATAACCAAGCTTATCGCGACATGTGGGGCGCAGGTTCGACAGGGGCTTGAGGGGCACCGAAAATCAACCCCTCCAATCTTCAAGCGCAAACTAACCGAATTAGGAATGGGACCAGTAAACAAACAACTGAAGACTTCCCTTGATCCGGTCGAACCCACACACCCCGGGGGCAAGACACATGTAAATCGAACGCGCAGTCCGCCAGACGCAAATGTGACTCGATACCCAACCTCCCTAATCCAGACACATAGCCAACAGACCGACAGACAGCCGCCGCCATGCCCGCGCGAGCCTCGACGAGGTCGACCCGGTCCTCGGCGGGGGTCTCGACCAAACCTTTAGCCAGTGCGGCACGCGCGTCAACGGCATCGCGCGCCTCATCTACAGCAAATACCGACATCCCGCCCGAGTCACCCGACAATGCCTTGCGCGCCCAAGTCGCCGCCGTGTTCCGCGAGGCCCAGCGCACAACAGCATCGCACCGCAAGCTGGCCGTGACGCTGCGCAAGCTCCAGGAAGCATGCTGCTACGGGCCGACCTCGACCAAGAAGTCGGCCGCCTCGGCCGCCTCCGACTTTAGCGAAGACGACTTCAACGCCGAGTTTGTGCGCTGCGTGCTGCGCGTCATGCCCATAAAGAAGAGCGAGGGCGTCGGCGAGAAGACGATCCGCTTCATCGGCCTGTTCCTGCGCCACGCCGTCGACAAGGACAACGAGGCCGTGGGCGAGCCCGACGAGGATGCTAGCACCATGCCCGAGACCCCCGGCACCCGCTTGACCACCCTCCTGATCGAGACCATCCTGCCCCTGCTGGCCGCCAAGGACAAGTTTGTGCGCTACCGCTCGACCCAGCTCATCTCGCACATCATCAACTCGCTCGACGCCATCGACGATGACCTATTTCAGAAGCTGCGGTCCGGCTTGTTGAAGAGGATCCGCGACAAGGAGGCCATGGTGCGCGCCCAGGCTGTGCTGGGACTGGGGCGGCTAGCCGGCAACCCCGTCGAGGCTGAGCCGGAATCGGACAACAGCGACGACGCGGCCAGTGGTCTGCTGGAGAAGCTGGTCGACGTTCTCCAGAACGATCCCAGCGCCGACGTCAGGAGACAACTACTAGTCAACCTACCGATCCTCCCGACCACCCTCCCATTCCTCCTCGAGCGGGCAAGGGATCAGGATGCGGCAACACGACGTGCCGTCTACTCTCGCCTGCTGCCGGCCTTGGGCGACTTCCGCCACCTCTCGCTCTCCATGAGGGAGAAGCTGCTGCGCTGGGGGTTGCGGGACCGAGATGAGAACGTGCGCAAGGCTGCCGGCCGCCTCTTCCGCGAGCGCTGGATCGAGGACTGCGCCGGCACCCCGCCTCCCGCCGAGACCGGCCAGCCGGCTGAGGTGTCGCCTCCCAACCTCGATGCCCTCCTGGAGCTGCTGGAACGCGTCGACGTGTTGAACTCGGGCGGCGAGAACGGTGTCGCTCTCGAGGCCATGAGGGGTTTCTGGGAGGGCCGTCCGGACTACCGAGAGGCCATGGTCTTTGATGATGCCTTCTTCGAGACTCTGAGCTCCGAGTCGGTTTTTGTCGTCCGGACCTTTAACGATTTCTGTCGTAATGAGGGCGACGGCAAGTTCGAGTCGCTCGCCGAGGACAAGCTGCCCGAAGTCACAAAGGTGGCGTTTTACCTGGAGCGCTACATCAAGGTCCTGATCGACGCCATCAAGAGGCTCGAGGAGCAAGGAGTGGACGAGGACGAAGAGGGGGACACGGTAGAGCAGGAGTTCATAGTAGAGCAGCTGCTCCACATTGCCCTCACTCTCGATTACTCCGACGAGGTCGGCCGCCGCAAGATGTTTTCCCTCCTCCGCCAGACGCTGTCTATTCCGGAGCTTCCAGAAGACGCCACCAAGCTTACCGTTGCTGTGCTCCGCGATATCTGCGCCCCCGACGCGGCCGGCGAGAAGGAGTTCTGCAGCATTGTTCTCGAGGCAGTCGCCGATGTCCACGACACCATCGTGGATGACGTCCCAGAGAATGACGACGAGAGCTTCCACTCGGCCAGATCCGAAGTCAGCGGCGACAGCACCCCAACCAGGGGCGGCAAGAGTAAATCTCCCGAGCTGTCTGAGGAGGAGGCTGCTGCCAAGGCCATGAAGGAGATCCTGATCAACATGAAGTGCCTGCACATCGTGCAATGCATGCTCTCCAACGTGTCGGGCGACCTGCAACAAAACGAGCACCTGGTCGGCATGCTCAACAACCTCGTGGTCCCTGCCGTCCGCAGCCACGAAGCCCCCGTCCGCGAGCGAGGCCTCGTGTGTCTCGGCCTCTGCTCCCTGCTGGACCGCTCCCTCGCCGAGGAGAACCTCACGCTCTTTATGCACTTCTTCACCAAGGGCCACACGGCCCTCCAAATAACGGCCCTGCACATCCTCACCGACATCCTCAACGTCCACGGCGCGCAGCTCCTCTCGTCCAACCCGACCCTGCTCAAAGTCTACATCAAAGCGCTCCGCTCTGGCGCCCGGCACCCCGAAGTCCAAGCCGCCGCCACCGTCGCCGCCTCCAAGCTCCTCCTGGGCCGCGTCGTCAGCGACCACGAGGTGTCGGCCGAGCTGCTCAAGACGCTGGTTATTGCCCACTTTGAGCCCGCGTCGGCGGGCAACCAGAGCGTGCGCCAGGCGCTCAACTACTTTTTGCCCGTCTTCTGCTACGCGCGGCCCGAGAATCAGGACCTGATGCGGTCCGTCGCGCTGGACGCGCTGCACACGCTGTACAATGTGCGCGAGGGCTTCGACGACGACGACGCCGACATCGACGACGAGATGGTCTCGCTCACCACCATCGCCGCCTGCCTCGTCGACTGGACCGACCCGAGAAAGTGCTACTCGCCCGCGGCCGCCGCGCCCGCCGGCGTCGGCGAGAAGCACGTCAATGCCGATGTGCATCTCAACCTGGCGAGGGATATCCTGGAACGCCTCGGCGGGAATGTACCGAGTAAGCAACCCTCCCTTCATCTCCCTAGCCTTTTACCAGGCCAATAAGTTTGAGATATCTAACCCGCCTGTGCTTTACCTTTTACAGAAGAAGAAAAGAAAATCATCGCCGCCCTCCTCGGCAAGCTGTACGTCTCCCCGGCGTCGTCCGAGCACACAACCCGCGAGGTCTACGCCGCCGTCTGCGAGGCCGTCGACGGCCAGCTGCTGTCCGATGCCACGGGCCGCAACGCGCTGTACAAGATCCACGTCAGCCTCGGCAAGATTGTCAACACCCTCGATGCTGCTGCTGCTACTGCTGCTGGGGAGGGCCTCCTCGGTGGTGGTGGTGGGGGTGCCAAGTACAGGAGGAGCGTGAGCGGGACGAGTTCTGTTGGCGCCGCGTCTGTCGCCACTGGTGGTGGTGGCGGTGGTGCTGCTTCGGTTGTTAGTGGTGCTGCGCCTGTGGTGGAGGAGGAGGACGAGGACGAGGGAACGGTTGTGCAGCACGAGGTGCAGATTAAGGAGGAAGAGGACGATGATGATGATGCGGGGACTGTGGTGCACAGGTCGACGGAGCAGAGTCTTGTTAGTGAGCTGTTGTCGGAGGAGGAGTTGTAAATGCGCCTTTGGCTATAGGTTATAGGATGGGCGGGTGGTTGAGGGTGTGTTTCGTTTTCTTCATGCGAGGATCTCAGGGGTTTGAGTAGGGTCTTTCTGGGAATGAGTGATATGAAACACGATGTCATGCTTTCTTGCAATCTCACCATGTCACCTGTCTTGTGCTCATCTGTGAAACCACCAGTACCCTCTGTTGATGTCCAACCCCCTTCTTACCTCCCCTCTAGAACCCCAAGCCAATACACCAACCCACCCACCCCAACATCCACCACCAGATGCTGCCCCAAACTCCACGCCACACAGTACAGGTACTTTGGCGAGAACACGGTCCACACAAACAGATGAGTCCTCAGCGCCGTGCAAGCCGCCATGACGGCCGCCACGCTCGCCGCCACAAACACGGTCAGCGCCGCCGCATGGCCCTTCCACGACCCCCCTCTCCTTACTGCCGGGCCCCTCCTCGTCATCCCACCGCGTTCTTCCCTGTCGTCGGAGAGGAGCAGCAAGACGCCCGCCCAGCTCCACCAGATGCTCCCGGCCCAGTTCCCCATAAAGGTCAGCGCGCCGACGGCGCCGACGTCGTAGCTCGCGACGCCGTTGTAGGCACTCGAGAGGTCAACCGAGGCGATCGAGTTGGAGCCGCCCAGGGCGAAGAAGGCGGTGCGCTGGAGGAGCAGGGTCGCGGTGCTTACTTCGATGGGCGACAGGCCATTATTCTTTTTGTTGTCATCGCCGCTGTCGTTGTTGCTGTGACGGGCTAGGAACGACAGGATTCGGTGCTGGATGTTGAAGAGCAGGTAGAGGGGGATGTTGGTCGGGCGGGACTGGGTTAGGGCTAGGAGGGTGTAGAGGGTGAAGAGGGTCGATGGGCCTAGTCAGTTCAGGCTAAGTTAGTGGTAGTTCGGGGGGGGAGAAGAGGAAATGGGAACGGGAGGGAAAACTTACCGCTCTGGCCCAACGAGATGCGTCGGCGGGCGAGAATGAAAATGACGGTTAGAGCGGCGAGCAGGGCGATCCCGATGAAGACAGCGCGGGCACGGGCGACGAGGGAGGCGCCTTGAGTGAAGTTGAGCTCGAGCAAGCGGCGAGCGAATTCGGTCACCAGCTCAGGGGCGTCCTCGAGGGTAAAGGCGACTTTGAAAGTGAAGGCGGCGAGAACGAGACCTGTTGCGGCTGCGAAGCTGAACCAGATCGGCAGCCCGCTGAGACCGTAAGTTAGGTTCTGGGCAACCCAGAAGTAAGTAGCACCGATCAGGCACCAGAGGAGGGCCGGGCTTGTCTGGAGATACGTCTTGACGATGTCTGGCTCTCCGGCAAACTTTTGCCCGGTCTGGTTCCAGCTCCTGATGATGCGCGTGGTAAGGAGCAGGGCCGTGGTTGAAAGTACGTTAAGTGCGGCGGACCTCGTGCCCCTACAAAAGAATTAGTCGCGAGCAGTTTGGCTGAGGCAAAGGTACACACCGCTTGAGCTCTCTGACACCGAGGTAAGCGAGCCAGGCGGTCGTTGCCCAGTACCAGAAGTGGTGTTCTTCTTCGACGTAACTGCTTGCGAACATCATCACCCCGTAGGCGAGACTGATAGCGGAAAGGGGGAAGAAAGAGACAACCCGATCATTGGCACACCGCTTGGCGGCTATCACAGCCGCGATCAGGGCCAGCACGGCAGCAGCCTGTCCCAAGAAGAGCCTCGACAGGTCGTAATTGCTGGCCATGCTGCTGAGAACGCTTTGGGCACGTTGTAGCCACTGTAGGATTGTCAGGATCTATACAAACTCGCAGTGACTGAGTTCAACATACGTTGGTAATTGAGGCCGTCAACTCCGAACAGTCTTCGCAGCCAGCATTGTTGCTGTAGTCGTTGACTAGGTGCTTCCAGCCATACGCAAGCTCCTGATAATCAGCGTTCGACTCTGTGACTGTGCCACCATCCGAGCCTGAGTCTAGAATCTCCTGGCCAAAAACTGCGAGAACGATGTCGAGGATTTGGCGGGCATTACGCATCAGAAGATGGATTTGATCCTTCTCTACACAAAACGTCGTCAACAACGCCCAACAGATGGCAGATTGTCGAGCTTACTGTTTGACCAGAAGGGCAGAAACTCGGGAATGAGTGCGCCCAAGTTGTTTTTGGGAACAGGAAAGCCCAGCAAAGCAGCGAGTGTTGGGGCCAGATCAGACTGCTCCACGGTACTGTAGTACTGGAAGTCCCCACTTTCCGGCAAGGGCGACGGCAAATTGCGCTTCAGGTGTCGGAGCTTCGGGGACATGAACACCAACGCTGGGGAGGTCTCTCCGGGTGAAGAGGCGCCGTGGTTGCCGGCGTCGTTCATGCCGTGGTCGCCACAGAACACAAACAGGGTAGAGCGGAGATGGTCTTGAGACTCGATAGCGGTATAGATCTGGCGGATGATACCGTCCATTTCTCGCTGCTTCACAGGCATGTGAGGACTGCCAGGGTCAGCAGGGTTCTCGGAGCTTTCGGTGTGTGTTGTCAGTCTACCTCCTCGGCCCACCCTTATGGCCAATGTGATCCAGGCCGAGATAGTGAAGAACCATGATGCTCCAGTCATCCCTCTCAAGCTCGGTTGAGACGTGCCGCGTAACGTTGTTGTCCACCTCGGTAAAGTCCTGCCACCGTCAGTCCCAATCCAGCCGTCTCGACCACCCAGTTGAACGAGCCTTGCTCACCGAGACGAAGAAGCTCGTTGTACCCTCAGCACGATCGAATGTCCCGGGGAACAGCTTCAGCCACGTGTCGTCCCCGTACATGACCAGCTTGCCCGTGCCCTTGGCCTTCATCTGCGCCAGCCATGTATCCTGCGACGCCAGGCTTGAGCTCTCGTCCCCTTCGTCAAGGTTCAGTACGACGTCGAGGAAAGAGGGGATGGAGCCGGTGGTTATGGCCTTCAACCGGGGCATGGTGACGGTCGGGGAGGTAGCGTGCGCCGTGAACGGGAGGGCGGCGCCATCGCGGATCAGCCTGGGCCGGGTCGTCAGTTGCGCGCTGCTGACAAGGGGTTGCCTGGGGAGGGGTCGAGAACCTACGATTGCGTGAACTCGAAGCCGCTTTCTGCAGTGTAGACAAAATCACTGTAGCAAGGCACCGCATGGTTAGCACAGGGCTATGCGACTGACTACCAAGTATCCCGAGTACCTGCGCAGTGCATCGATCACCATGAAGACGAGTTTGTCGAAGGGCGCCTCCGGGGGTTCGCCATAGTCGGTCACGGCATCATAGCTGGCCAGTCCGGGAAGCAGCGGCTTATACGGAAAGAAACCAGTCGCGAACACGAAGATGGCGGCCGGGATCAGGAGGTTCGCCGCAAGCAGCAGCACGGAGCTCAGGGTCCCATCGCGACGGAGACGCGCCATCATCTCGCCGGGAACGGGTCGGTCGGTGCAGATT